>CAUYON010053717.1:0-25903 GCA_963573935.1 Arctocebus calabarensis | reverse complement strand
TGGACGCTGTGGCGGGCGCCTGTAGTCCCTGCTACTAGGTAGGCTGAGGCAAGAGAATCGCTTAAGCCCAAGAGCTGGAGGTTGCTGTGAGCAGTGTGACGCCACGGCACTCTACCCAGGGCTATAAAGTGAGACTCTGTCAATAAAAAAAAAAAAAAAAAAGAATTTGCAGAAACTTAACTTCTTGGGACCTTGAAACTAAAACTTGCTTCCACTTCTATAAATCTTGGCTCTGCCTTCTCATGCACATTTTTCCTACATGTTTTAAAATCTCCAATGAGGGGCAAGATGGTAATTCCTTTTGCCTGTCTGCTTATAAAAGGATAGAGATAGAGCTGATCAGGGAGCTTGGCTACTTTGGACTCGTTAGGCTCTTTCGCCTCTTTCGGCTCTTTCGCAGCTCCACAACTAAAATAAAGCCCTTCTTCTTTCAAATACAGGTGTTCAGGTGATTCTTTTTCTCCATCAGGCCTCATTTTCCTGTAACATTTCCTTTCTTCCCAGGGTCATGGACTGATATTTTGTCTCAAAAAATAAAAAATAAAAGCAGTTTTAAAAGACAAAGATTTAGGCCACGCATGGTGGCTTATACTTGTAATCCTAGCAACTCTAGGAGGCTGAAGTAGGTAGATTTCTTAAGGTCAAGAGTTTGAGACCAGGCCAGGCATGGAGGGTCACACCTATAATCCTAGCACTCTGGGAGGCAGAGGTAGGTGGATTTCTTGAGCTCAGGAGTTCACGACCAACCTGATAAAAGTGAGACCTCTTTTCTATTAAAAACAGAAAAACTGAGGCAAGAGGATTGCTTGAGCCCGTGTTGGAGGTTGCTGTGAGCGATGATGCCATGGCATTCTAGCCCAGGGCGACAGCTTGAGACTCTGTCTCAAAAAAAAAAAAGTTTGAGACCAGCCTGAGCAAGAGTGCAAACCCAGTCTCTGCTAAAAATAGAAAAATTGGCAGAGCCCAGTGAGTGGGGTGCTGGCTACATACACCAAGGCTGGGGGGTTCGAACCCAGCTCAGGCCAGCTAAAACAACAATAACAACAGCAACAACAACAAAAAGAAATTGAGAAATGCCACGTGTTGTGGTGGGTGCCTATTGTCCCAGCTACTTGGAAGGCTGAAGCAAGAAAATCGCTTATGCCCAAGGCCCAAGAATTAGAGGTTTCTGTGAGCTGTGATGCCATGAAACTCTAACCAGGGTAACAGCTTAAGACTCTGTCTCAAATAAAATAAAAAAAAAATAGAAATATTAGCTGGGCATGGTGGTGCATGCCTGTAGTCCCAGCTACTCAGGAGGCTGAGATGAGAGGATCTCTTGTGCCCAGGAGTTTGAGGTTGCTATGAACTATGACACCATGGCACTCTACCCTAGGAAAATAGAGTGAGACTTGGTCTCAAAAGAAAAAGTTTTTTAAAAGAGAAATATTTACATTTTCTTTCTGTCTGCTCAGCTTCCTCCAGGTATTTGAAAATAGAAACTGAGAAGGGTACCTTTCAGTAAAAGGAGGGTGGGGAGAGCAAGCACAGAAAGGGCTAATATGGTTGATCTTAGCCCTTACCAAGAAACTATGAGTTAGATAATTTTTCTATTATTGATATTTTTCCATAATTTTAGCCAGGTTTATACTTTCACTTACTATCTACGAAACTTTGAAAAATCATGGTCACTTTCTTTCTCTGGTCTTACAACTTCATCTATGAAATGAAAGTCCTGGAAATACTTGGTCTTGGTGATACTCTCAAGCTTTATATTCTATAACTTTCAGTCTGCAGGCTTTATATTCTACAAGTCTATATTTGTGTTCTCTACAGAAATATTTGTAATTATAGTCATTGCATTTAACTGCTATTTTTAACCTTAGTTATCCTCATGTCTTGTGAGAAACTTTGAGCTAATGACTCTTTTTTCTGAATCAAATAACAAGTGAAAATAAGAATTGGGGCCAAAAACTGCAAAAAAAAAAAAAAAAAGAAATAAATAAATAAAGAAATAAAGGAAAAAGAATAAAAGAATTAGGTAAAATGGGTGGCGCCTGTGGCTCAAAGGAGTAGGGCACCAGCCTCATATACTGGAGGTGGCAGATTCAAATCTGACTCAGGCCAAGAAAAAAAAGAGGAATTAGGTAAAATCCTTTTCCTATAGCACACATGTTCCTGATAAAGGGTTCCCCCATTCAAGGCTGGGCAAGGACCTCTATTTGCCAGGCCTGAGCAAACAGACTTGCTTTCTCCTAACTATATTCTTTGAATACAAGCAAGAGAGGAGAAAAGCAGTCTGTCCAGTATTTCATATGGGCAGGCCCTTCCTGCCGTGCAAAGCATACACCCTGTTGCTTTACCCAGAGCTAGAGGGACTACATTCATTTGTTAATATACTCATTTGCTAATAGATGTAGGGAAGATGTTTTCTGTCTGCTAGCTCTAGGCCACCTGTGATATTTACTTTCAAGATCTCATTGTTTTGGGTGACGCCTGTGTCTCATTGAGTAGGGCATCAGACCCACATACTGAAGGTAGTGGGTTCAAACCCAGCCTCAGCCGAACTGCAAAAATAGAAAAATAGCCGGGCATTGTGGCCCGTGCCTGTAGTCCCAGCTACTCGGGAAGCTGAGGCAAGAGAATCGCCTAAGCCCAGGAGCTGGAGGTTGCTGTGAGCTGTGACACCACAGCGCTTTACCAAAGGCGACAAAGTGAGACTCTGTCTCTGCAAAAAAAAAAGTAAAAAAAAGAATCTGCTTTTACAGAGATCCTGAGTAAATGGCAGAAGGACAGGCGTCAGCTGTATCCCAGGGCAGAGTTACAACTCCTATGATAATCCAGTCTCCAGTGAAAGGCAGGGGAGGCAACTCTTGGATTTTGACATCCCACCCAGGTTCAGTTTTTGTTATCTACCAGTCCCTAAGAAGAAAGAAAGAAGTGGATGCAGCAGTTTCTGACTGTGTCTTGCCAATTTACAGCCCCCTAAAAACTAGCAAGCCACCTGGCCTTGGCGTGGCTTTTCCCTCTTTCCCTTTGGGATACCACATCAGCTCCCTGCTCTCTTTCACTCTCACACTCCATCTCTCTTTCTAAGAACATTAAATAAGTTTTATACTTTTGTATTTTAATCTTTGTCTGGAGAAATCTTTCTCCTCCATGTTGTGAGCACCTAATGAGATGGCCACCCTAACATACAGTTACGAAATAGTTTCCTGGCTCGGCGCCTGTAGCTCAACAGGCTAAGGCGCCAGCCATGTACACCTGAGCTCGCGGGTTTGATTCCAGCCCGGCCCGCCAAACAACAATGACGGCTGTAACCAAAAAATGGCCCAGCGTTGTGGTGGGTGCCTGTAGTCCCAGCTACTTGGGAGGCGGAGGCAGGAGACTCACTTGAGCCCAGGAATTGGGGGTTGCTGTGAGTTGTAATGCCACGGCACTCTATCCAGGGTGGCAACTTGAGGCTCTGTCTCAAAAAAAAAAAAAATAATAAAAATAATAAAAGAAATAGTTTCTTTTGGCAGCAACTGCGGCTCAGTGAGTATATGCCGGCCCCATATACTGAAGATGGTAGGTTCGAACCAGGCCCCGGAATGGCCAAACTTCAACAAAAAGTAGCCAGTGTTGTGGTGGGCCCCTGTAGTCCTAGCTACTTGGGAGGTTGAGGGAAGAGAATTGCCTAAGCCCAAGAGGCGGAGGCTGCTGTGAGCTGTGACGCTACAGCACTCTACTGAGGGCAACAAAGTGAGACTCTGTCTGTAAGAAAGAAAGAAATAGTTCCCTTAAGCAATGTCATTAAAAAATTACACTTAACAAATCTCAATCTTTTGTGCGCCCAACATTGCTTTTTTCCCCACTGCCATATTTTTTTCTTGCCTCAGAAAGCCTCTGCACCTGCGCAGAGTGACCAAGGGAAGGACTACGTCATCCTGAATTTCGAGCTCACTAACCTGCGTATGATGCCCTGGATTACCTGACAGTTGCTTGTCTCAGGGAGTCCATGTGGGCAGACTCTGGACCCTGCGGTTGGGCCACCTCCAACACGCTTTAAGAGTGGGTGGGAGGGCCAAGGATAATTAACAACTTTAAGAGAAGGGATACATCTTCTTAGATTTTAAAATGAAGATTGAACTCATTTACAAAGTGCAGTGGGACTGCTCCAGTAAACCCTCAGTCTAGTAGCAACACCTCAGAATACTTTTAAATATTTTACGCCCATGTCGCTCTAGTTATGAAAAAGTAACTGTCATTCTTGTTTGTGTATTACTCTGCTTGTGTTTTTTGCCATTATTGTCTGTGTGAACCAGACCAGCCTATTTACTATGACTAATAATGGAAATTAGAGAGTGGGAGATTAGTGTTTGAGTAGGAATAACCATGACAAAATTTGGAGTAGTGGATGAAAATAAAGTACATCCAGGGAGAAAAGAATAGACCTATCATTGTTTGTTATTCAAGGAATCTTGTGAGTCACGCTGAAACACAGTATCTTTTACAGATGATAAATGATTATAATTCAATTTAAGAAAATTTTGATGCCATACTTAGATCAGGACCAGGAGAAAAGTGGATCAATTACTGATTTGCTAGAGTAGAAAAGCAGATAAAACAGTCATTCTACCCAGAAGGATCAATGTTCTTGAATTTTATCTAGTATAAAATGCTAGTTTTAAAATATATATGAATATAATTATGTCATTTAAATATACTTATGATGGGAATGTTTCTCAAATTTGGGGGTTTTATACTCTCTAAAAGAATTTTGCAAAACTATGGACTTCTTTGTACTTTTTTTTTTGAGACAGAGCCTCAAGCTGTCACCCTGGATAGAGAGCTGTGGCATCACAGCTCACAGCAACCCCCAATTCGTGGGCTCGAGCAAGTCTCCTGCCTCCGCCTCCCAAGTAGCTGGGACTACAGGCGCCTGCCACAACGCCCGGCCATTTTTTGGTTGTAGCCGTCATTGTTGATTGGCAGGCCCGGGCTGGATTTGAACCCGCCAGCTCAGGTGTACATGGCTGGTGCCTTAGCCCGCTGAGCCACAGGCGCCGAGCCTTCCCTGTACATTTTTAAGTTCATATCTCTTTTTCATGACTTTAAATAGTTGCAAAAAATGTAATTTTCCACATAATATATTCAATAAGTACTTTACATATTTTCATCAAAACCTAAAGAGCCATATTTAGTCCATTTTAACTTATAAAAGACACATGCTATATATTCTAATTGGCAAGTCTTCAATATGAAACTAACAATCAGCTAATTCAGACACACTGTCTATTAAAAAATGACTGAGAATTTTTCTATTTGAATGAATGTACGTTCTTATGACAAACACCACCCTTCTGGATTGTAGGATGACTGCCCACATGGTCACTAGAGTATCACTCACGAGGTGAGTGACCTCAGGGAAGTTTTTAATCTCTCAGTGATATCTTCATCTATAAAACGGGAATATAATAGTGCTTTCCTCAAGGGTAAACATTTACTAAGTACCTTGAATATAATAAGTTATTATATGAATGTATTAAATAAATAAATTTAAACTAAAAGATAAAGTTCAGTGCCTTGCCATAAATTTCTCACACAGATGAAATCAGGTACCTATTCTTTCAATATTTGCTACTAATGCCCTTTTCTTTCCTTGTATGTTGTACTCTTCTTTTAATTTAATCTACATTTATAATTATTATAATAATTGTTAATTTTCTTGGGATTCCATGGAAAGTTGCCCACCCCAATACTTATAGACTTACAATGATGGAGAGGGAACAGAGCCATCCTCCCATAGCCAACTTTTGCCAGACTGGTGCCTTGATAACCCCAGCCAAAACAAAGAAAACATGGGTAATGGCTGAGACTTAAGAAAATCCTGAGAAAGAAAACAGGAAAAAATTTTATGTGAGAGCCAGTTTGCAGAAGTATGATAGATGAGAACATTTATTAAATTCATTCATTAATTCTCTTTCAAAATGCACTGGATCCTCATAATGTAAATCAGAAATTTCATTTATTAACGTTTCATTGTATGGATAATTTCAGGGGAAGGAGACTCAATCTTACCTTTTCTTCCAAGCTGTCTATCTTCACCAAGGTGGAGTTCTTTTCTATGCAGTCCTTTCTACTGCTAATCCAGGTTTTCTCTTCACTTGTAAAATAATAGCAACTGTTTTGGTACCATTGCCATGTCTTAGGACAAGGATTACATCTGTGGTCTGGAAAATACCCAGCAGTACATCTCAACAAGTCTGCAGTGATTGGAGAAGGTTTTGAAAGCAGGATCATTTAGTTGGACAATAGGGTCTGAGAGCCAGCTCCCTGAAACATGCTGCTTTAGGAACCTCTGAAAATAAAGTCATCCATGGTTATGGATGGAGAAATGGGAACTCTTTTTTTCAGGGCTCAGTCTTCTGGCCTCGGAATTACCAGCTACATTTTTGATTTTTCATAACAGCACAATCACCTAGAAAAACTTCTATCACTTAAAATGAGTTGTTAAAATATCCAAATTGGAATATTTCAAGATGATTTCCAAATTTGCTTGCTTCCAAAAGTAGTAAATGAATGTGTGTATTTCCTTTCTGTCTTTAAACTTAGTGTGACATAATCAAGGGCCATTCAGTGACATTAATTGGACTCTAAGGTGGGCACATGGTCACCTTAAACTAAAGAAATAGGTCCCATTTGACTGGTCAGCAAGCCTGAGTCTGATTACCTGAGATATGACCGATTAGCTCTTGGCAGAGTTTAATGGCCATTTGTCCCTGTCTCTTCAATAGACTGGAGATCTGTGATCTGAGAAATTCCTCCTCCAAAGGAAAATTACTGTAGTTGCCCAGTTGCTGGGATAAATTATCCTGCTGCTGATGGACGATTTTCTGAAGTTGACTCAATTTCTTTGATTCTGAGTTAATTTCATTTGATATCTGTAAAACTCCAATACATAACAAAGACAAATTCACATCTTCTTACATTCTTATTATAGCAATACAGCATTCTCTTAAAAAATAGAAATATTTCTTAAATTACTCAGCAAATATTAATAGCTTTTATTTATGGAAGACACATGCCAGATGTTTAAGTGTTTATATAAACACTTCCCAAAGTGTTTATAGTTCATTTTTATAATTCTGTTTATATTTGAATTGTTGTCCTATATTCAAATAATACATAATAATTACATATCTTTGATATTTCATCTAATGCAGTGCCAGTCATCTTGCCACTCATTTTTGGTGAAATGATTTTATATTTGTTTTATTCCATTTGGAGTTTGTTAGTGTAATTGTTGTTTTAATAGAAGCAGAAGTATTTAGGACAATGGATATCTTAAAAGTATTGTCTAAAGACCACCTTCATCAGAATAACCTGAGGAACTTGTTTAAAAATAATTCATTCATTAATTAAATAGATCTTAATGGCACACCAGACCATTTCTTGCCCTGTGTCCACAAAAATCTGCATTTTTAATAAGCACTTCAGGTGATTCATCATCACAAAAAAGTTCACTTGTCTATAGCTAACCAGTGAACATATTATTGTATCTTTGTTTATTTTTAAAATATATATCATTGTAGACCAACTGCTAATCCTCATAATGTTTGGGCACTGAATACCTGTTACTGTTACCAGAACATCATATTTCTTTTCAAAAGAAACAAGCAACATCACTTGCCTCTTTTTATGTCTCCAAATAGATATGTCCAAATTCTTATTATCCATTAGATCTTACATATATAAAAAGAAATTAATATGGCAGAGATATTAGTATTATTCAGCAAATTAACTTTCTTGACTGCAAGTCACCTGAAAATGAATACCATGCCATTCACAACTCCGTATATCATATCCTTAACAATATTCTCCCAATAAATTGTATATTCTTAGGATGTTTTTCGACTTAGTTCAGAACTTCCTACCCTATCTATGCCAACATGCCTAATGATGGGTCAGAATCAACAGCATGTTCTTCCATGGCTGTGGTGCTGGGGAATTGCGCTTCCATTGTTATGTGGACAAGGTCCAACGCTCCATCTGCTCAGTAAGATCTATCAGGCCACTCTAACTCCATGTTTGTGTGTCTTTCTCATTCATAGGTATCAGGCTACTGATACTACTTAGAAGTTTTTTCCGCACTAGAAAGATCTTGACTGAGCAGATAAAGCTGGACTTGTGCTAAGTTTTGGGGGTAAATGAAGTGGCGTGCCCTTCCTTGAATTCACCTCCCTTGATTCTCTATTACTCACCATTGGAATGATGAGTGGTTATGCATCTAGTCTTCTTATTCTAACCAATAACTAGAAAACTTAGAGTCTTCTTTCAGTCCAGCTTAGCTTATTAAGATAAAACAATAAACTTAGAGCAAAATCCTCATAACATTAAAGTATGTTTCTTGCGGTTTATTTTATTTATTTATTTTGTTTTTTTGAGACAGAGCCTCAAGCTGTCACCCTGGATAGAGTGCTGTGGCATCACAGCTCACAGCAACCTCCAATTCCTGGGCTCAAGCGAGTTTCCTGCCTCCTCCTCCCAAGTAGCTGGGACCACAGGTGCCCACCACAACGCCCAGCCATTTTTTGGTTGCAGCTGTCATTGTTGTTTGGCAGGCCCAGGCTGGATTTGAACCTGCCAGCTCAGGTGTACGTGGCTGGCGCCTTAGCCTGCTGAGCCACAGGCGCTGAGCCTCTTGCGGTTTATTTTAAAGGTGTGAAGAATGAGAGCTATGTTGTAGAAAAAAAATTTATTAGAGGATTCAGGATCCTGGTACCTGTCTGTTATTTAACACAAACTTACATAATTTACAAATATGATTCCTAGTCACCTTTCTTGGGTTTGATGCAAATCTACTTACACATAATCCCCAAGGTCACCAATCCAATCAGCAGCATCAAGCTAAGAGTCAGCAGACTCAAGGCAGCGTGGCGCCATATGGGAGACTGAGCTGGGTGCCCTGAAGAAAGCCGGCAGAGGAAATAGCAAACAGAAGTGCTTGGTGCTTGTTTCATTGGATTATTTATTTCTCCCATTTAGGAAACTTCCAGATATTAGAATTTCTCTTTTGCTTCTTTAATACCCTTATTTAGAAAATACATAACACAGTGGAGGCCTCGCCATTAGTTCTGCATGTTCCTCCTTTAAAAGTAAGGTATCTGGTAATTTTTTATGTCTTTGTTTACATCATCACCCACCATTCTTTGTTTGTTGAATTCGTGAATAAGATACTGTGAAAACTACTTCTCTGGATGATGCTGGCAATGGGGGGGACCCCAGATTTTTAAGATTACAATTTCCTTAGGGCAGTTCTTTGACTTCCTTTATAAAAGTGGGTTCTAGGGCAGTGCCTGTGGCTCAAAGGAGTAGGGCGCCCGCCTCATATGCAGGAGACAGAGGGTTCAAACCCAGTCCTGGCCAAAAACTGCAAAAAAAAAAAAAAAGTGGGTTCTACTTTCAAAGGTAACTTTTATCTATTAAAAATAATATTTGTTTATTATCTCTGCTTTTTGTTGCCTAATAAATAAAGAATAAATAATCAACAAAGTCAATGCATTCTATACGCTAACCTACAAACTGCAGAAAGACCAGAAAGCCAGCAGATAGCTCTTCAAACTTTAGCATCCTGAGTTTTTCTTTTTAATACAAATGGTTCTCACATTTTTCATGTATGCAATAGAGAAAATACTACTAACATTATTCCAATATTATTGTTAATGTACTTCACAATTATACTTTGATTAAGATACGGCATAAAGTACATAAAATACTATATGGATATTGTGGTTATTGATCCAACATTACAAATTATGCTTGGGATTTCATCTACCCTGAAAATTTTTTGAATACTTACAAAAGAGAAACTAGGTCTTATCTTTCCTGACGTACTCATCCTCCATTTTTTTCCCTTCAGTTACTTACACCATCTAAAAAAAAAAAAATTCTTCCACCTTCTCTATTTTAGAAGCCTTCAATATGGTTTCCAAAATAATATTACTTTGGCATCTCTACAAGGTATAAATATCAAGGATTATAATTATAAAAATAAATCTCTTAGTCCTCCCAAATCCCCAGCATATCTAGTCAAAATTTTTCACTACGGCACAGAGCTTCATGAAACATAGTGATATTCATATCACACAATTTAAAAAGGTTCTGAAGGCCATGGATTTTCTCCTCAGCATTGGGAATACTCTTTCTGCTAATCTATTTCTCTACTATTTGCCTCCATTTTGGAGATTCCACAATCCACATCTCTTTAGCATGGCATCAAAGCCAGCACCTCAAGCATTTAGTACCTGTGCATTCCCCAGGATAGAGTTGGCTCTCTCTGAATGCCTACCTTTTTTTCTTAGGTTATTTCCATCCTGGTTATTTTTTGTTCCAGCAGAGTCCTGTAAGGTGAGTGTTGCGTAGGTCACGTCTTCAGACATTGCAGAAGAAAGCACTACTATAAATTATATAATAAATGTTTCAATATCTTCAAGCACAGGGTGTTCTTTTCAAGGCTAGGAGTTCTCTCCCTCCCTCCATTTCCCCTCTTTCACAACAAAAGCATTTTTTTTTTTGAGACAGAGTCTCACTATGTCACTCTTGGTAGAGTGCCAAAGCATCACAGCTCACAGCAACCTCAAACTCTTGGGCTTAAGTGATTCTCTAGCCTCAGCCTCCCAAGTAGCTCAGACTACAGGTGCCCACCTAGTTATTTTTTTGCTGTACTTGTTATTGTTGTTTAGCAGGCCCAGGATGGGTTTGAACCTGCCAGCCCCAGTGTATGTGGCTGGCAGCACCCGAACCACTGAGCTACAGGCACCAAGTCAAAAGCATTTTTTTATTTCAAAATTTAAGGAGGTACAAATATACATGAATATCTTTAGTAATGCTTAAGTCAGGGCATTTAGTGTGCCCATCATCCAAATCATGCTCATTGTACTTGATAGGTTTTTACTCCTCCCTTCTCACCACTTCGTCTTCTTGATTTCCAATGACTTTTGCAACTCTTCGTGCCTGAATGTGCCCATTGATTAGCTCTCAATTATTAGAGAAGATATGTAAAGACATTTTTTTTGTGTGTTTATGGCTGAGTAGTACTGCATACATAAATATATGCATATATATAGATTACGTTTCTTAATCCACTCCATTAGTGGATAGGCACTTAGGTTGGGAATAGTGTTATAATAATTGTTAGAGTGCAGGTGTCTTTTTGACAAAATGACTTACTTTCCTTTGGGTAAATAGCCAGTAGTGGGATGACTAGGTTGAACGCTACATCTTCATCTATTTCCTTGAGGAATCTCAATTCTGTTTTCCATAAAGGTTGTACTAATTTGCAGTCTCACCAACAGTGTGTAAGTATTCCTTTCTCTCTGCATCCCCACCAGTATCCATTGTTTTTCACTTTTAATAATGGCCATTCTGACTAGCGTAAGGTGGTATCTTGTTGTAGTTTCTATTTGAATTTCTATGATGATGAATGATATTGAGCATTTCTTCACATGCATATCTGTGTTGGCCATTTGTCCATCGTCTCTGAGAAAGCTTCTGTTCCTGTCTTTTGTCCACTTTAAGGAAGTTGCTTGCTATTTTCTTGCTGATTAGTTTGAGTTCCCTGTTGGTTCTGGATATTAGCCTTTTACTGGATATATAGTTTGCAAATATTTTCTCCCATTCTGTAGGTTGTCCATTTACTCTGTTGACTATTTCTTTTGCTGTTGACTATTTCTTTTAATTTAATCAAGTCATATCTATTTATTTTTGCCATTACTATTGTATTTTCAAGGCTGGGAACGTTTTTTTTTTAATTGTGCTTTTTCAATTTTTTTTTATTAAATCACATCTGCGTACATTAGTGCAATCAAGGGGTACAAAGTGCTGGTTTCATATACAATCTGAAATGCTTTCATCAAACTGTTTAACATAGCCTTCATGGCATTTTCTTTCTTTTTTTTTTCCCCTCAGTGGTAAGACAGAATTTATTTACAGAAAAGAATACAGAAAACACTAAAGTTCCTGGTAGAGAGAGAGAACTCAAGTGGGGAGAGTAAAGCTCTCTCTGTTTCTCTCCCGGTCTTTCCCCATCTCCCCCTTTAGGCTTTTAGTCTCGGGGTATATATACATGTATGGGTTCCTTGGTCAGGAAACGAATGAACATAGTCCCTTCCGCCGGGGGCAAGGTGAACCTAATATGGTTTTCTTTTAGCATCACTGAATACGTTCTTTTGACCTGACGCTGTTCTACTTTTGCCTATTACTGATTATACTAATCAGATTTATGTTTTCCAGGAATGCCATCAAGCCACATGCAATAAAGATGGTTCCAGTCCATGAACTCCTGTATCACTCTTCATCTGGAGAAACCCTAACTGACCCTTTCTATCATCACCCGATTCAGCACGAAGCAGTTAGATTGAGTCTTCGCCGCTTCTACTCGGAGAGGGAGAATTGATGCAGGACATTTGGTGCCCTAGCCAGCTCAGTGGAGCTGGCGAACCTGCCACCTCCTCCTTGGCAGTGTTGGTGTTGCGGCAGCCAGCCGAAGAACCAGCAGGCTGGATGACAGGCAAGAAGGGGGACCTCCAACCCCCACCGGAGGCTCCAAAAGCCAAAAAGGCCAGACAACTGCCAAGGAGACACCTGTGCCTTGGTGTCTCCTTCACTTTACACTTAGGACTAAATGTGGAACCCACATTTCCTATGCCTAGATCAATTTCATGTGAATTTCCTAGGCCTCAATTTCATGAATGGACTATGTCCGTTCATTGATACATTCATTCACTTTGCCCCAGAAGGGACTGTGTTCATTCATTGATACATTCATTCACCTTGCCCCAGGTGGAAGGGACTATGTTCATTCATTTCCTGGCCAAGGAACGCATACTCCTATATATACCCTGAGACTAAAAGCCTAAAGGGGGAGATGGGGAAAGACCGCGAGAGAAATGGAGAGAGCTTTTCTCTCCCCACTTGAGTTCTCTCTCTCTACCAGGAGTTTTAGTGTTTTCTGTATTCTTTTCTGTAAATAAATTCTGTCTTACCACTGGGGGGGGGGTGGGGAAGAAAAGAAATGCCATGAAGGCTATCTTAAACAGTTTGATGAAAACATTTCAGATTGTATATGAAACCAGCACATTGTCCCCTTGATTGCACTAATGTATGCAGCTGTGATTTAATAAATTAAAAAAAAATACAATTCCCTCATTTAACCAAGAATCCTGGATATTCCCTTGGATAATAAATTTAATTTCTGTTTCTGTTGTTGTATGCTTATCAAAAATTGAGGCATGAATGGAAATATTAATTGAGGTCATGGAAACCATAGGCTTATAAACATGTTAGAATCAACACATTCCAAAGATGCCTGCCCTACATCTTTGATGGCCCGGGTGATCTCTGTCATGCAATTAGTAGTTAGAACCCTTTGTAACTGAGGTGATAAATCCAAATTAGAAATACTTCTGTACAAGGTTGGAGACCTAGAAACTAAAATGGATCTTCCACAATTAATTGGAACTAAATGTACCAACATAGGCTCAAAACATTATCATATAGTTCCCAAAACTGACTTAAAATTAAGAAAAGAAGAGTGGATTAACCTTGGGTCACTGAGAGTTGGGAGCATTGAGTTTACATGATATTAACATATAGTTACACGGTCATTTGTGATAAACAGAAAATCAAAGTTTGTATGTGAGAAAATTATAAATCAATGGTAAATTATTGGAAAGAGATCCTTGTGCATAGTATTCCCTATTGAGAAAAAAATAACAGGAATAAAACACTAGCTAAGCTTCCTTTTAGTTGTGAACAATAGCAATAAGATATGTGTGTATAACTCTAGATCCTCCCTAAATCTGTGCTGGTTCATTGGTAAGAGATTATTGATAAGAACCTCATGTGGAGAAAGAAGCAGCAAAGCATTATAGCTCAGTGAAAAATGGTGACCAGGGGGAACCCACTGCATTAGGAGTCGGCCATCATCAGTCCACCACCTGCTAACACCTTGGGGGCTTGTTCAAGTCATATTACTTCTGTCAGTTGTTCGAAATCATCTCCAAGTACCTTACAGCTTGAACATACTAGCATTTTATGTTCAACTTCTAGAAATTCAACTCATACTCTTGTTATCTCCTGGTTTCAAACAAAACATGTGTGGTTTGATTATACAAATTAACATTCACTCTCCTAATACCTACAATAGTTATCAGTATGATAAATGCAAGTATCTATAGTATTGGTTATTAATATAATAAAGTTCTTCTGATATATACATAACCCCAGCTATTAGATTATCTCAGTAATTTTTCAGTATAGAGGAAAGGGCAGAAAACACTTTTATTTTCTATCTTGAACCTTAATGAGCTATCTTCCATATCAAAACAATCCTGCAATATCACCTAACCCCAGTGAGAATGACCCATATCACAAAGTCTCAAAGCTGTAATGCTGGCGTGGATGTGGAGAAAGGAAACATTTCTACACTGCTGGTGGGACTGCAAACAAATACAACTTTTTTCTAAGGAAGTATGGAGAATCCTCAAAGAACTTAAATTATTCCTGCAATCACATTACCAAGCATCTACCCAGAAGAAAAAAATCCTTTTATCATAAGGACATTTGCACTAGACTGCTTTTTGCAGCACAACTTACAATTGTCAAAATGTGGAAACAGCCTAAATGCCCACCAACCCAGGAATGGATTAACAAGCTGTAATGTATGTATACCATGGAATACTATTCAGCCATTGAAAAACACAGAGATTTTACATAGTTTGTATTAATCTGGATGGAGGCGGAACACATTCTCCTTAGTAAAGCATCACAAGAATGGAGAACCAAGCATCCAATGTACTCAATCTAATATGAAGGCAGTAGATAAGCTAACACAAGGGGTAGGTAGGGGAATGAGAAAGTGGGAAGAGGAAAAGAGAGAGGGGGATGGGGATCACAGTGTATGGCACACCTCTTGTGGGCAGGACACAATTATAAGAGGGATGTTATCTAACAAATGTAATCAGTGTAACCTAATTCTTTGTACCCTCAATGAATCCCAAACAATAAAAATAAATAAATAAATAAAGCCATAATTAACCAATGTCAAATTTTCCCAGCCAAAGGCAAAAATCAGCTATACATGTCTTTAGAATCTATCTTATTAGTCCCAATACAACTATTTAGCCAACTATCCAACAAGCTTGAAGAATTAAGACAGAAATATCCAATGCAATAATCAATGTGCTGACCAGCTACAATTTTAAAGAGTTGTAAGGAGACCTGAGAACTTAGCTTACAAAATTCTTTCACCTTTATAGCTGAATTCCTAATTCTGCCACTTCTTATGATGAAGATCAGAAAGGAAAGATGGAAGACAGGTAACCTTATACTCCACAGTAAAGAATCAAAAGAAATTAAATAACGTACAAAGACAAATCAATCTCTGGTATAATAAATCCTGCCACTTGGACTTGAAAACTGGCGATCCTGAGATAGAGCCTAAAAATAGGTCCTTAATTCTAATTAATATTGATTACAAAATTATTAGGAAAACAGAGGTCATCCAAACTGTAATGATAATATTCTTATATCAGCGATTCTCAACCACATATACTTACCACAAAGTAATTAACAAATACTCCCTGTGCTCTGGTTGCTGAAGGAAGGGGGATGTGAGGAGAAAGCACCTAAAGGTGTTCTGTGGAAGTGTGGATTCATTTCTCTATGACACAGGTGCTTATTTTTAACATGGACTACGCATTAGAAGTAATATTTCTTGACAAAAAGGGCTGAAAATAATCGCATACTGCTGGAAAGCAGAGACGATAGATCTAGCTGAGGAACAAGTAAGCTACAACACACAAAAAACACAGACCCAGCATACGTAAGACGTGTGGAGGGCAGCAGTTAAAATCACCAATCATTCTGGGTTAAAATCACCAATCATTCTGGTTCTCCCAAGACTGCCGGGGCTGCAGGTTTTAGTCCATGTCTCCAAACAGCCCTGAGTCCTGAGTTGGTCACCCTAGCTATAGCGTCATCACACTGTCATTCTGTGACAAGCAAAGACAAGAAGGCTTGTAATCAGTAACCTAGCCAGTGTAGACAGTGTGAGAGAAGGGCTGAACACAATAAAAATAGCAGGACCAAAATGAGATCACCCCCTTAGCCATGCTGGTTAAGAATATCAGCAATTTAATGTTGAAACTAGTAGATGAAAAAAATAGAAAAATAAATTAGTAGATGAACAACTTCAGGCCCACAGGAAAGGAGAAACACATTTAAACTCAGGTAGGGGGGAAAGGGAAGTGAGAAAGGTGCTCAGTAAGCTCCTATGTCACAGATATAATGTAGGGGTATATGGCACAGGTGACTCAACTACAACTTGAATTTTTCCTAACAAACACAAACAATGTGACTTAATTGTATGCACCGTCTTCTTAATGTGAAATTATATATATCATACATAAAGAATATCAACAATTGTTTTTGTTTTCTTGAGACAGAACCTCAAGCTATCACCCTGGATAGAGCGCTGTGGCATCACAGCTCACAGCAACCTCTAATTCCTAGGCTCAAATGAGTCTCTTGCCTCCGCCTCCCAAGTAGCTGGGACTACAGGTGCCCGCCACAATGCCCGGCCATTTTTTAGTTGCAGCAACGTCATTGTTGTTTGGTGGGTCAGGCTGGATTCGAACCCGCCAGCTCAGGTGTACGTGGCTGGTGCCTTAGCCCATTGAGCCACAGGTGCCGAGCCTCAACAATTGTTTAGTAAGAGAGGACCAGTGCCTAGATTGAGAACCCATTACATATTCTCTTCTATGTCTTTTATGTTGGTATATGAAGCTGAAATGATAAATGCCTGATTCATCTGGCACTGGGGCATCCTCTGCCCAGGCAAACATGAAATATTTATTAGATCAATTTTTCCTATTGATCCCTCCTTCAATGGGAACACAGAATCTGTTCAAGGCACAGTTCTAGAACAGTGCTCACACTATCACATGCATTGGAATCACCTGAGGTTCTTGTTAAAATGCAGATATTCATAGTTTGACCAGGTGGAGAAGGTGGTGTTCTTGGGTAGCAGAGGCCAAGAGCTTTGCATTTTAGAAGCTCCCTGAAGACCACGGAGCACATGGTAAGAATTAAGATGAACCCATTTGACACACTTGACAACTAGTCTTAAGGCCGACCTCACTGGGCTGCTCTGCTGGTTAACTGAGGTAATCCTAGCACAAAGGCCTGACACCTAACCACATTTCGTTTCCATTCCAAATGGTAGGTTCAATCATTCTTAATTAATTTTTATAAATTTAATTCATATTAAAACTTCAGACAACCTGGGCTGTAGAAGTCAATGAAAAGAGTGGGCTTAATAATATATGCACACACACACACACACACACAAATATCCTCAGTTCTGTCTTATACAGAGAACAAATCTTTTGCACAGCAGAATTCCGAGGGAGTAGACTCGAGTGTAGGCTTCCCATCCCTGAATGTACAGTGGAATTAAATGGACAACTTGGAAACTAAATGAATGTCATTACTTTATCAATAGAGTCTGAATCTCTGAGGCTCAAGTTCAGGCTTTTAAGAGTCCTCAGGTTATTATTACAATCGAGTTTAAGAACCACATGCATAATGGCACCAGAGTTCCTGGAGCTCTGAGGTTGAATCTCAGCTCTGCTTTGGCAAACTTCCTATGCCTCGTTTTCCACATTTTTAAAATAGGGATAATAAAAGTAACAGGATATTTCAAAGTGATAAATAAATCAATTTATGTAAAGCCCTTATTGTATGCTTTTTTACTCTACCTGAATGGATAAGTGTACATAACCATTATAATCAAGATCTGAGGTCTGGTAACTAGGTGAGAATTTTGGGCATGGTAATATGACAACTTAACATATATCTATAAACACATAGTATTTGTCAGGCATAAATACGTATGTATGTACTGGATACTGTACTATATGAAAGTGAAAAAAGGATAATAGCAAACGAATTTGAATATGAATTGTGATCTTACCATTTGCTAAATACAGAGGGTGCCAAAAATTTTTGAGAGATGTTATCCATGTGTGTATATATTATTTTTTGAAACTGAATTGAAGGTACCATTACTGGTTAAGTGTACCTAGACATGCCATGCCCATCGATTTTACCTGCAATTCTTACACTTTGAGGAAATGATTGATTTTACTTCCAACAAGATCTCTTAAAATGTGTATACATTTTTGATACCCTCAATATATATCCTTGAGCAAATTACTTTACCCATTCTAATTTGTTTTCCTATTTGTTGATGGGTATAATGCCAAAACATACTATTTAAGAATTATTTCAAAGAATGAATGAGATATTCGATGTGAAGAATCTAATATAGCACCTGGAATGGAATAAGGGCTTAATAAATATAGTTCCCCATCCCACCTAAGTGTTTTGTGATACAAGAGTGGGTAAGATACCCAACGCAGGTTCCAAAGTCTATGTAAGAATAAAGCAAACACAGACAAAAATGGCAAACCTTCCTCTTTACAATCCTTACATTAAACACATACCACGATGAAGAGCTAGGTTCTATTTATAGGATGTTCATAATGTTTAATGTACTCATTTCTTTGATATGGCACATCTGGGGATTTGGGGTATTTTTTGTGCATAGTTAGTCACTGTTTTGATTTTTGGTTAGTTTTTATATTTGTTATAATTTTTTAAACAGACATGATTTGGCAAATGTTTAGAATAGTAGGTATGTTTTTGCTTTTGATGTCTTTAAGAACACACAGTCCTTGAGGGCTTAAATGACATCTTTCTATAGGTTGCCTTCTCTAACTAATAGCTATGAGCAGTAAACAATGTCACTTCAAATTATGTAAGAGCCCATTCCACAGGAAACAGAGTGAGTTAGTGTAAGAAAAAAACAGCATGTTTCACATGGGTCTTGTTCAACCCCACTTGACAAGAAGCAAAAGTGACGGAGGAGCTCATAGGGAACTCTGGAAAGGATCCTATAATGGTGATGGAATTTAGAACAAGTGTTGAACCTTGTAGTTCCTTATCAAGGAACTAATAGTTCCTTGATAAACTTGTGATGGTGACTTGAGTTTAGTAAAAATGGTTCATTGGGAAATGCTGACCCAGGACTCAGGAGATAGGCTGAATTCCCAATTGTATCCCTAAGTAGATGTTAAGTTGCATTTAAATACTATTTAACATTTAAGTGACACTAATTTATAGAGAATGTTTCTATCACCATTTCTTTGGATCTAGACATTGTTCTGTGTACTATTGTTATCTCATTTTTATAGATGAGCAAGTTAAGGCTCAGAGTTTGTAGGTAATCAAGGTGCAGACACTCAGCTAGTCCAGCAGCTCCATCTATGAACCTCAACTGTGTTTGGAATCCAAAAGCTCTCCTCTTCCCACACGACAGTGGCCTTGTACAACAATTCAATGCCTGCCTATGCCTCAATTTCTTCTTCTGTTGGCCTGAGTTCATAGTAATAATATGATTAAAAAATGAGTTAATTAGAAAAAGGAGTTTTGGAAATACAAAGTCCTGTATAAGCCTAGAATATTATTATGATGTTTCAGGAAATGTTGAGGTGGGTCAGGACCAGATGTATATATGAGAGAAACCCACCACCCTCCTTGAAGCTTACAAAATAGGAACTCTGAAGTTTTAATTATTTTTTGGTCAACACTCAGCATTTCTAAAAGCCTCCTAGAACATTTTACTTCCACTTGCCAAGTTTTTTAATTCCTCTTGGGCTGAGTCCAAGCTTGAAAAATTTCATCTAAAAATGAACGTTTGTTTTTTTCTTTTTTAAATTTTTATAAAATTTGAAGCATAAAGTACTCTTTCACAAAGAATAAAAACATTTATAGTGGAAGTCATGTCATAGCCAGGCCATGGGGCACCTTGTTCCCTAGCCGATGCACCAGAGCTGGGTGAGTAGAGGATGAAATCTGGCCTTTTAGGGTAGACCCACCTCCCTCCATGGGGCTGCTCCTGCTAACTGCACAGTTGAAGTCCAGGGCTTGCAGTGAACTTAGAACACCATCTGGAGCCCAATTCCATTTGACCTTATACTGTGTGAAGGTGATTTCCCCAATCATCCAAAGGAAAACATGGCTTCTCTTTAGCAAGACTGGTCTAAACCAGCTGGACCATTAAACCTGAAATCCAAGGCTGTTAACAAGGTGGAACAAGTGCTCCCCATGCCAACTGCTTTTCAGTCTTCATAGACACTATTTCAAAAGGCTGTGAACTCTTTCCACTACTCCATTCTTTAAATGCTTCCTAATGAATTTAAAACAAGTAATCCCAAGCCAGAATGATGGTTAGGAGCTGCCAACACAAAGCATATTGAAATAACCCTTCCCTTTGCTGCCCATCCTGTCTATACGATATTGCAAATGTAGTAAACCACCCACAGATGCTAAATGTGCTCTCTTGGTTGTTTCATTGCTTTTGAACCTGAGAGGCCCCTGCCTTGGATTCTTTCCCTCATTGCTCTGTCACCACCCTCATCCCTCTCTATGGTGCAGGATACAGGACAGATTCTTTCTCCTCCAAGAAGCTCTCCCTGATTCCCTCAGGCTATTTTCTCTCTATTCAGGCTCCCAGATCTGTACTACCAATACAAACTGTGTTGGTTTCTGTCTCAACATTTATTTCCCCATTTCTTGCCTGTATTCTTCTTCATTCAACCAGTTGGGAACTCTTCAAACAGTCTGGCACCTTCTGTTCTACAGGTTTGGATGAAGATTGACATATATACAAATCATGTGGTATATTTAAGGTGGTAGAAAACTACTAGCTATTAAGTGCTTTCCATATACCAAGCACTTTGGTTGGTACTTCAAGTGGCCTCTTCTCATTATTCCATCCTGAATATGCCACAAAACTGTTATTTCCAACACCATTATTTTCTAAGTGAAAAAGCTGATGCTCAGAGAAGCTAAGTAATTTAGAGGAATTGTCCTAAGACCACATCAAAAGTAAGATATTCAGAATGGAATCCCAACTCTGACTTCTAATCTCAAGTCATTCCTGTGCTATCACTCTGCTTCCATTACCCCTGGGAACAGTACTGGCTTCATGTTTTCAGATTTCTTTTATTGTTTCAACCAGTCTGATGTCAAATATATTTTTTAATTTCCTTGGACATGGGACCTGTAGATGCTACAGCCCGTCCCCTAGGTCCCCTCCAGTACCAAGATGCTAATTATCCAGCAGCAGGGAGTTTCAGCCAGTGTGGGATGGGCTGGTCCTCAATCGCCCCTGCACGGCATTTCAACTCCTCCCTCAGCCCAATCTTGTTTTCCTCACCGTCTCTCAGACATCATTACTGAGGGCACTACCCAGTGAACTTCCTTCATACTAATCTTCAAACTCAACCACAGATAAGACAATAGGAAATGAATGACTACAAATTAGTAAATCAGAGTAAAAATGTGCAAGCAACCTTTTGGTGATGATTTAAGGATGGAATGCATGGTTGAGACAGGACGCATGTTTCTCTCTGGCTGAGGAAGTGTAATGGATCATGTATTTGGAAATCAGACTTGCTTTGGGGTGAACAATCAGCCCTTGATCTTCATTACTCCATGTGTTCACCTCATGGTCAAGGTATTACACCTTTCATAAGCCTCTGTTTTACTTAGAACACCACCACAGCATTGGGCAAGGGGCTCACGTGTACCCAGCAGCTGTACAAAGTCAAGCTCGTTCCCTTACTCGGATTGTATATATAGTGTCAGTTCTGCTTTAAGAAAAAGGAAGACCACTTTTCTTAGTGGAAGTCAGCCACTGCTGTGCATTGTGGGCAAATTTTAAATACGTAAATCTATACTATGATCAGATGAGAGTAGACAATGATAGGACCAGGAAGAACAAACAAATCAGACAATATTACCATTCAGCCATCACATATTCCTTATGAGTCCTAATGCTCATAGTTTCAGATATATTATCTCATTGGCATAGTCTTGGTCAGATTATACTGAAAAATATTTTATAAAGTATGCCCAGGAATGACAGGAAGTTTCACCCTAGAGAAGAAACAACTCAAGGCTAGACAGAAGAATTATTGCTCCCCTTATGAAGTTATTATTTTACGCCAGATAAATGCCTACATAGAGTATTGTTACTCAATAGGAATAAAATTTCAGTTATGCAAGATGAATAAATTCTAGCAATCTGTGGTTCAACACAGTACCTGGAGTTAACAACAAGGTACTGTGCAGGTGAAAATACGTTAAGAAGACAAATCTCATGTTGTGTTCTTGCTACAGATCAAAAATGACACAAAAGTACAGAACACAAAGGAATTTTTGGAGGTGATGGTTCTGCTTGGTAACTTAATTATGGCGATGGTGTCATGGGTACATGTACATGCCCAAATTCATCAATATGAGTATGTCAAATATGTGTAAATTATACCTCAATAAAGCATTTAAAAAGTTTCTGCATTTTTTTCTCAAGATACCACCAAATTCACTGGGCATTTATCATTTCAAAATCACATTACTAAAAAAATTTCACCTTTTATCTTTCAAGAACCATGGAAAGAGAGGACACCCTTCCCCTCAACTTTATGGACAGGGAAAATAAGCTTATGACATTTAAATATCCTCCTCTAAGCCATACAGCTAATAAATGTTTGAGCTGAATTTCAAATTCAGGTCTGTCAGAATTAATAACCCTTGTTTTTATTTTATTTTATTTTTAACAATCAGTTCACTTCCTAGGTTTATTTTGAGCTATTTCATTGTCATTTTTTAATCTTTATTATAGTAAGATCAAAATGGGATTTGCCTACTTAACAATTTTTAAGTGTGTGATGCATCATAATTGACTAAATGTACAATGCATACTAGTGTGAGTATAGCAGATTTCTGGAGTTAGTTCTTACTACTTAATTGCAACTTCATACTAGTTGATTAGCAACTCCCCACATCCTCCTTTTCTCTCCCAGCCCATCTTTTGATCTATGAATTTTGTTATTTTAGACATTTCATATAAGTGGAATCATGCAATATTGGTCTTTCTGTTACTGGTTTGTTTCACTTAACCATAGTGTCTGTCCCCAAGATTCATTCCTATCATCCATATAGTAGAATTTCCTTGTTTTGTAAGGCTGCATTGTATCCATTGCATTAGATATTACACAATTCTCTTGATCCATTCATCTGCCAGTGGACATTTAGGTGGCCCATTAGGCTACACACCTTGACTTTTGTGAACAGTAATGGAGTCTGAGAGTACTAACGTCTCTTCAGCATCCTGACTGCAATTCTGTTGGATAAATACACATAAATTAGATTCCTGGGTCATACAGTAGTTCAATTTTTAATATTTTGAGGGACCCTCATGCCATTTTCCACAGCAGCTGTGCCCTTTGATATACCTAACAGTATGAAAGAGTTCCAGTTTTCCCACATGCTCATTAACTCTTGCTTTTTTTCCCCTGATAACATCCATCCTGACAAGTTTGCATTTCCCTGTTGACTAGTGATGCTGAGCTTTTATTCCTTACACTGCTTGACCATCCGTATATCTTCTTGGAGACATGTCTATTCAGGTCTTTCTCATTTTTTAAATCTCTGTCCCTGCATTTATTGCTCACATCACATAACTCTCTTGTTTCTCTGATGGGCTGGCATTTGGAAGAGAGATGGAGCTTGATCTGTGTGTCCCCTCTGACAGGTCAAATAAAAAGCAATTACATGGCAGATACATACATATTAGTTTTAAAATATGGCTCTTGGGCAGGACTCAATTGAAAATGAATGAAGTCCAAAGTTCAGGGTCAATTAGCTGAATGCAGATAGTCAAATACTTTAGGTAGTATATACTAAATGGCCACAAGAAGATCTAGGCTTACAACCTATCAGTATAACAATCCCAGCAGAAAGAATATTTGCCCTTTTCTAATGGTTCTAGATAAATCTCAGGATTGCCTCTGAATATGTTGGCATTGACCACATATGCACATCTAAGCCAAGCCCTCTTAGTATAAGATGTTTTCCAATTGTTGAACAGGATTGGGTCATTGGTTGCCTCTCAAACTAGATCAGCTTCAAGAAGAGCTTATATCACCTCCTTCCAAATACCTGGACATAAGGGAAAGGGAGAGTCTTCAAAAGAAGGGTTAACAAAAGGAGAAGGAGGCAGGCTGGGAGGTCAATGGTGTCAGATGTCTTCTACAGCAAAAAGGAGATTTTTACACCTTATAATGCATTTTGTTGGCACTCTGCTCCTACCTCCTCAGAAATTACATACTACATCTGTGCAAACAAAGCTAACCTGTGACTGCCAGTACTGTGCTCCTTTGCTACAGTCTGAAGTTAATTTTATCCATGAAAGTTACAGGTCAACCATTCTGTCCTGCAACTTATATGATGAGAAATAACTTCTCTCAAAAGCAGATTCAATGGGAATGGGTCATTTGTGCAATCTGGTGTATAAATACCACATCTCCCTCACTCATGGATTATATAATTCTGGGGTGATGGTGTAGGAACTTTGTTCCTAGAGTTACCTAGTAGCATGAAGTTCCATTTATCTGAAGCAGTAACTTTATTTAAAATACAACCCATGGGGGGAGGGGCAAGATGGCCGAATGGAAGCAGCTTCCAACAGAGGCTCCTATCCAAAAGGAAAGACAACCTCCAGAAACTGCCCAATTGAGCTGTAGACTGGGAGCCCAGGTGAGAGAGAAGTGATAACTGCAGAACACTTCTAAGGCAAGTGGGGACTTCAAAAAACCAAGTTTCAGGCAGAAAAACCAAACTAAAGTTTTCCGCCATTCTGAACTTCCAGGACACCGTTGCCCTCTTACCTGATGCACCAGAAGCCAGACCTTGGCTGACACTGAGGGAGGAGGACTTGAGCAGCACCCACCTTCCCTATCTTTCAGACCAAGTGGCCTGCCAGATAAGAGATTCCAGGACCCCACAGAGCCCCTGCCAGCCCCCAAGCGAGGAACTCCACCAGGACCCCCGTGTGGCCTGATTGGCACTCTGCAGGGCCTTGGCCCGCTGCCAGCAGCAGCCAGTAAGTCCGCCAGGACTCCAATGGGCCAATCTGTGACACAGACCTCCACCCACAGTAGCCAGGAACTCCACCTGTGGCCCTGATTGGGCCTTGGCCCACCACCAGCAGTGGCCAAGAACTCTGCTGGAATTCATTCCCGGTGCCAATCTGTGCTCTACTGGGCCTTGGCGCCAGCTCCAATCTGTGCCCCAGACCTGCCGCCCACAGCGGCCAGGAACTCCACACCACCAGGAAACCTGCCATTGGCATCCTGCTGGGCCTTAGTCTGCCTCAAGCAGCGGCTAGGAACTCCACCAGGACTCCCACCCAACCTAATGGACACTCCACAGGGACTTGGCCCACTGCCAGCAGCAGCCAGGAAATCTGCAGAGACTCCAGTGTGGGGCTGATCTGTACCCCACCTGGCCTCAGAATGCCACCCGCTGGGACCCTGCCTGGCTCTGATCTGTGCTCCAGGCCCACCGCCCTCCCTCCAGAGCCCTCCTCCCAGCCAGAGACTGCTGGAGGCATGGGCTCCCTTTGCAAAGGCCACCAGAGGCCCCATCCAATGCCCTGCTGCTAAATCTGGGTGTGCCACACTCTGGAGCTGCTCCCACATCCAGAACTCCCTGGGTGGGGCAGTTCCAGAGGAGCTACACAGGGATACTCCCTACAAAGATCTAGCAACAACAGAGTGATCCTGCTGTGGTCTAATCTGGGAGAGACACCTCCTCAACTTTGAGGATGGTCATAGGCAACAGTGAAAAATAATCATGAGGTGGAATCAACAGAAAAACTCTGGCAATATGAATAATCAGAGTAGATCAACTCCCCCAAGGAACGACAAGGTAGATACAGCACAAGATCCCTTGCATAAGCAAATGGCTG
>CAUYON010053716.1:0-11533 GCA_963573935.1 Arctocebus calabarensis | reverse complement strand
GAGAAGGATTAGAAGTAAAGGAACTTAGTCTAACTTTAAGGTGTGTGAGTTCAGTCATGGGAAAGGAATAAACAGAAATTGCATCATTGATTTCAGTTACTTGGCGGAGTGGGGCTAGGAAGTGAGAGAGAGTTGAAGGTTTTTTTCTAATTTTGGAGACTGATGGGAGCAGAAGTGGGTGAGGGGACTGGAGAGAAGTTCAAGATAAGTAGTGGAAGTTACTGTAGAATTTTATGGAGGAGCTAGAGGAAGAAGGGGGTAAAGAGGTCCGGAAGTGTTTCTTGGAGCAGTTGGAAGTGGACTGAGGGACAACAGGAAGAGCTCTAAGGGTCAGTTGGAGGGGAGGTGTCTGGAGAGGAGGAGTCAGAAGATGAGTTTAGATTGGTTGCTGGGGAAGTAGGAGGGACAGAGGGTGGAGGCAATTGTGTGGTTGAGGGAGGAGCTTAGTATGGCAGGAAGTTTGAAAAGCGAGATGGAGAGTAGGAAGAGTTCTTTGTTACAAGAATGTTGGAATTATCTGAATGTAAATTAGGCTTGGTTTTAAGATAGGAACTCTGAGCATAGGAGATCTTGCTCCATTTGCCAAGGCACTTATAATAGTTATTTAAGTTTTGGATTAAAGAAAAATTAAGTGAAGTATAGCTTGGTTAGATACTTTGGTTATTTAGCTTGTAAAGTGGCCAAACCTGGGTAAAGAGTTTAATTAATCTTAATTTTACCAGGTGGCATAATAAGTACCTTAAGGGGGAGTTAGGTGGGATAGAATAGCTTGCACCCATGGCAATTCGTCACGGAAATAAAGCATGAGCAGAATCACGTGTGGACCAGAGACAGAGTGGGAACGTCTTCCCAGCTTTACTGCTGGCTATGGAATGAGAACACAGCTTAAGACGGTCATCACCATACTTAAATCTGTGTTAGACCCATGGGGCTGAGGAGAGCTTGAGACCTGGCACCAGGAATTTTCGTGCAAGGTATGGAAGCGCTATGCTAGGCCAGGCAAGTTTAAGGGAATTGGGAACTCAAGCCTTGAGAGGGGTGAATCACCAGGAATGTAAGCAACCTAGCCCATAATTGCTGAAAACTTGCTCCCACGGGTTACTTACTGAGTTCAGAGGAGTTGGTGTTGTGTGCTGGTTATGGTGCCTTGGTGGCTGCACACAAGCCGAAGATGGTGGTGAGTGCCGGGAGTGTGAGAAGAAGATAGGGAGCTCTCAGGAACTTGGAGAGTTCTGACACCAGATGAAAGGGGGGCACTCGACCGGCACAAAACTCACAGAACACCAAGGCTTGTACGAAAGGTCTTTATTGGTGGGGGAAGCTGCAGAGCAGCATTAAGGAGGAGGGGAGAGAGAGAGAAAAACGGGGCAAGAGAGGAGAGGAGAGAGAGAAGGGAGAGAGAGAAGAGAGAGGAGAAGAGAAGAAGAGGAGAGGAGACACACACGGGAGGGATAGGAGCGAAAAGAGAGCATGCCTGTTTTCTTTAGAGAAGTTTCTCTTCAAATCCTTTGCCCACCCTGAGATGGGATCACTTGTTCTTTTCTTGCTAATATGTTTGAGTTCTCTGTGGATTCTGGTTATTAAACCTTTGTCAGGTTTAATATTTTCTCCCATTCACTTTTATTCCTTTTATGTCTAAGTTGAGCTTGCCCTACCTGAATTGCTAGAGAAATCTCTTTTTGCTGAACTTTCTGAATGCAATCTTTTTCTTTTTTCTGTTTGTTATTCTTTTTCTTTCTTCCTATCTCAGAAAGAACCCTCAGGTTGGATTCTGACTGATGTTGTCCTAAGCTCTTTAATTATTTATTAAGCATCTATTGGCACCTATTGTATGTATCATGCTGGCTTGAGAAAGTAAAATAAGTCTCATCTCTATTGTGCCCTTGAATAGCTCTCTTTTTTATCTGGTGATAGAGAGGGAGATAGAAAAGGTTTTCGAAAGAACTGATAATAATATAACTTGATAAATGTTCAAAGCTCTAAACTGAAAGACACATAGACTTTTCTAGGATAGGTAGAGAAACATCTATTGTTTTTCCATTAACATGACCTCCTGGTCAATTTTGTTACTGAATGGAATAGTTTGTTTGCGACAGAAAGCCAAATGCTAGGCAGTTGATCAGGGGGACCGGTTTACTCGAACCTGTCTTCTTTATCCCCATGAAGATAGGACATTTATTGGAAAAGGTTAAGGGGGTGTATTGTGTTAGCAGGTGGAAGCAAAGGGGAAGTTTGTGATTGGTGGAAGCAAAGGGGAAGTTTGAAAATTCGCTTTGGCAAGGGCTGCATGTGCTAATTCATGGAGTATTAGTATGAAACATGTGATGGAAATTAGGGCTGTGACATCAGCAAGTTCATTTTGTACAGACTGTTGTCAAAACCACAAGGTGATTTTGGTCTAGGCTCAGTTGCCCATCATACAAAGATCTCAAAAATTTATTTATTGAGACAATGAGGATAGCCCAACTCCCCTTGTTGGGAGAATGGGAGAAGCTGCCTCAAATGGAGATCATGAACTTTTTATGGAGGGCCATGTGCCTTGGGGTAGGTGGAGCAGTATGGCAAGTCCTGGCATCAGGAAGTCTCTCTGCTCTGGGTCCTCCAGAGTCTCAACTCCTTTGTCTTGTAGGAAATCATCATTTCAGAGTGGGTATGATAGTTCACATCTATAATCCCAATACTTTGGGAGGCCAATGTGGAGCTGGAAGGATCCCTTGAGGCTGGGAAACAACTCAAAGGGTCAAGTAGTTAGTTAAGGAAGAGGATTATAGAAAACATATAGGGGTTCATGGGGCTGGTTACACTCTTGGTTGTATTGGTTTGAACAAGTTTCAGCCAAACCATTTGCAACACATTTTCAATTTAACTTGATTTTCCCTAATGATACAGACTCAACCATAAAGGACGCGAGCACCTTCAAGTTCATATTTTCTGACAAACCAAATCAATTCTAAGTCTTGCATTGGACTAAATCAGTCTTGGCTTTCTATAGACTCAATTTCTGACTTTTGTTTTCATGTAATAACTCATACTTGAGTATATTATTCATGTAATGAACTTATACTTATATTATTAAAGCATTTCTATGAAATTTGTTATGTGTATTATAAGACAAAAATACTTAATATGTTTTTTTCTTTCTCACAAATCATGGAAGAATGTTTTTTCCAGGCTCAGAATCTGGGATAGTAAAGTATTTTTGGAGAACTTATTTCTGTTTAGCAATGAAGTATGTAGTACTTTTTCTATGTTGACAATTAAGTTTACGAACTCATTGTAGAAAACGTGCTACACACCTCATTGCTGAATATCACTACGGTTACCTTTTAAGTACTCCCCTTGGGAATTTAGGCTCTGACACCATCACCTAGTCAAACTTTCCAAGCACTTTTTCTAGGATGAGTTCACAAGCTTAATTGTCAGACCTGGTATAAAAACATCTCTGATGGTCATTTTGGAAAAAGAGTTCCCAAATTGCTTTGAAGAGTGGACTACACACTAGTGTTAGTGCAGAGCTTTCCAAAGGGAGTACTTCAAAGGTGACTATGGTAATATTTAGCAATGAGATATGTTGCACTTTTTCTAGGATGAGTTCATGAACTTAATTATCCAACCTCATATAGAGATTGTGAGTCTCATAACATTATGATTGTTTTCCTTTCTCAGCTGGGTCTTAATAGCTATGTTACTTTCTTTGCATTATTATTATTATTATTGCTTAATATTTTGAAGCAGCAATCGTCTGATTTCTTTTCTGAAAGTATTTATCTTTGTTCATTCTTACGAGGTTTTTGTTTCTAGTCCTTATCTTAAACATTGTTATTATTATTAAATTTTAAGCCTTTTTAATTCTGTGAAGGCAAAATGTGGAAACCTAATTAACACATGCATATGTAAAAATAAAAAAAATTAAAAAAAAGAAAAATATTCATTGTTAATAACCCATCTAACATTAAAAAAAGAGAGAGAGAAAAAGAAAAAATCACTACATAAAACTACCCCTTTCTTTTCTTAAAACCTGTGTCTTAATTTCTTTTTAAAGAGCTTATTTTACAGAACTGAAACAGTACTGAACAAAGAGATTCCTCCATATCCACCAGAATATATTCTGAAAAGTGGGATAAAGCCACTCTCCCAAAAAAAAGGAAAAGAAAAGTAAGACAAAACAAAACACACAACCACCTCCTGTGATCATTTTATAGCAATAACTATTCTATCCTTTGTCTCAATAAAAACCCAAACCCTCTTCCTCAGTACTGACACATCTTTCTTTTTTTCAAGCTATGTTCTTTCCTTTTTTGGAAAGAAAAAATAACTTATTTCAAACCCATCCTAAAACTTTGAGTCAAAAGTTCATTCTCAGCCCATGATGTGAGTTCCTGTCCTAACAATCATTTTTAGTAGGTAGAAAAAAATATTTTGCCAATGTGTTTCTTAAAGAAGGAAAAGGAATATTTTGTTTTATTGAACATCAGCAAAAAGTAAAAAATTATAGGTGCGCATACCTAGGTACAGTAAATAGAGTATATATGATTCTAATTTTAATACTTTTTCTGTATCTGTGTATCAGTGTTTAAAGACATATATTTAAAGTTAAAATATATAACTTACAGTTACTATCATTTAATGTGTTTGTAAAATACAATGAGCATAGAATTCAAGGTGAAATCATTAGAATATCTTCAACCAACAAAGTAAGGGTTGATAAAATTACATAGTAAAGTCAAGCAAGAATACTGAAAATGTATACTAAATGATAACAACAAATGTTCTCACTGGGACAGATTATACCTCAGTAATAACTCTCAAACTGCACACATTGTATCACATCTCTAAGATCTGAATTCTCAACCAATATTATTCTTCCATTTCTATTTTGCATAACTCACCTATTTAGTGGGTATGTGTATATACACAGACTGTCTTTGTCATGTATTTGTAGTAGGAAGTGTGATTACAATTTTAAAAAGAATCAGAAAGTAAAACTCATAAAAGTATATTTTACATCCATTTACTACTCTCCCATCTTCCTGGTCTCGGCCTTGGAAATTCCTCCATTCATGAACTTTTTCTCTCTTACTTCACTTCAGTATGTTATTTCTAAAGTACAAACAGAATTTCTTAATTCACATTTGCTATGTTTGAAGACTAAACTGCTGAGCCTCGCCTTCCCCAATCCTGCGAGCGTCTCTCTCCCTAACTTCCTCTTCTCTTTCAGTCCTTCAGTCAGACAGGAATATTTCGGTTTCTCAAATGTTCTCTTTCCTTTCTACCCAGATAGATTCCAGTTTTCACTTTTTATTTAATGAGTAGGGAAAACAAGGCAAATCTTCATCTTTTTAGGATACACCAAGTGCCTATATTTACATATATGTCTTAGAGAGAAACCTTCAGAGCAACACTTAAAATAACCTGTATGTAAACACAATTTAAAAATGTAGTGTATTAAAATATGCATTGATTGATAACAATGTTGAAAAGTTCATGGTAATATTTGAATAAATCAGGCTTTGGGGGTTCCGTTTGTATGTCTTAAAATCAGAAATATTATAATGTAATTTCAGATTTCCCTCCAGGCATCTTCTTGTGATTTATCTATTCATGCTCAAAAGTGCATTTGTAATAAGAATTGTTGCTACAGTATATGCTCAGAAGGATTTTAACCACATACACTTTGATTTATTTTTAGAGCATCTTTCATATATGAGATACTTAAAGAATAATTAAAATAAACATTGGTATTTTGGAATTTTATTTATACTAAATACATCAAACAGAATTAATATTTTTCAGCTTTCAAATCTAATGATGGTTGAGAAACTGTGAAACTAGTTATTTCTTTCTTCTATGCACTTTTAAAGTCTTTCTGTAGAGAATATTTGAATAATCACTGTATCTTTTAAAGAATATGTTAAGGTTAACTTTTTCTAAAATGTGTTCAATCTTTTGCATCTGGGATTTAAGAAAAAAAAGAAACAAGGTTAATGAAGAATATTTCACTTATTCAAATGTCACTTTCAAGTGCATATAGGATCTAAAATTATGAGAAAGGATTACCAAGGTGTCAAGTGAGAGATGCTTTAAAATTAAAAAAGGGTGATCAGAAAGAGGTTTCGGGTGCAAACATTAAATTACCTGAATAGCTTTGTCCACCCTATAATCTGGTCATTGCCGCTTCGTAACTCTGTCACCCAATCTTCTCTTCATTTATAAGAGAAGTGAAATTAAATATCACTTGTGAATTTAGGCAAGATTCAAAACAAAAGATATTTCAGTCAAATAAATAGGAATGTTACCTAGAGTCTTTTTGAGAAAAGCTTAATTATGACCCAGATTTTACAATTATATTTCAAATTGAAAGTTGGTCTCAACTTAATTTCACTTCCCTGATCAAAATAATTTCTTCTCAACCCATTATCTGAACAATATTTACAATGTAGAGTCTAACTTTTTCGGTCTTCTCTATCCCCTTGTCTGTTTCAGCTCTTTCTGGACTTCCTTGTCTCTCCTCTTAATTCTTATGCTACATTATTAGCTCTTATGTCATACTAAATACTTTTAACTATTAAACTTTTCTTATTTAGTTCTTATTTTTATTCTAGTATCTCCAGCCATCCACAAGGAATTTTAATGACAAGAATCATGTCTCCAAATCCTTCTGAAATTCTAATTTTACCTAATACAACTAAATAAATAGCAGGCACTATCAGGATAGTTGTGAGAATCATTTTAAAAATACTTTCATCTATAGCACGTGAAAAAAAAATACTCCCAATTGCAACAAAGCTACTTCCTTTTATTATTGGTGCTTATAACATTTTTTTCTTCTATTAACATTTTCTATTTACTTTCATTTTACCTGTGACTTATCTGTGCAATTTGGGTTAACATATATTCATTTATTTGATCAAGAGCATTCAAGGCAAAAGAGTTGCTGAAAGTTTTATTTATTTATTTCAAATTAAGTAAATATATGATGGGAATGTATTTGTATTATCTACAAGGTTTTCCAAAAGCCACCCTGAAAGTCACCATACATGAAGGGATTGGGAAATTGCAGCTAAACATATCTGCATTTTCAAAATATTCATTACAAAATTTTACAAAAAGGCGGCCAACACATAGAGAAGACATTGTAAATGTTTTGTGAAATCCATCTTTTCTGTCATTTGTACCTTTTCCTCTGAAAGACTTCATATTTTAAAATATTATATGTACCAGGGCAGATTTGATAGGAAATAGATAAGCTGTTTTTCCTTATTACCATATTCTTACTATTCAAAGCTGATGTAAATTAAACTAAAACAAACTATTTTGACATTTAGCTAGTATTAACGAAATACATATTTGATGTCTGTTAAGTTCAGTAAAGTATTGTCTGTTTTTAATAGACCTATTATATTTAGAAATTTCTAAGGATCCTTTGACCACAGAATTGGAACAGCTGTATAGCCTAGATAGGAATTTTTAGCTTTCTTTAGTTTTCTGTTAACACATAATGTAATTTAATTCAGGTGCATTTGAAACTATTTTCTGGAAATATATGTATTCCTTTACAGTACCCACTTAATCCCAATTATGTAAAATATTTATGTGTCTGCAACATGTGAGGGGAAAGGGCAGGATAAAAGAATTCAAACTTGATTAGGTGCAAATAATATTGGTTTCTGTTTCCCAAGAGTTTTTACAATAATAGACCTAACCCTACATAATGAACCAAATGCTTCTGCGAATGAGTGTTATTTTTTGGACATCAGTGTTTGGGGATGCATCTTGCAGGTCACCAGAGTGCTGTTTAGTGTGCCATAATAATAACACAAAATGAGTTCACCCTCCTAAAGTTGTGGCTATGCTTTCTTAAACACTTAACTTCATGTGGTATCAGTGATACATACACAGGCTGAAGTTGTTCCTGCTTTAATTGGAATGTTTTAAATAAATGTATAGTTCTATTTACCTAAATATTTTTACAAAAGTAAAACTGTTTTCACTCTCTAACGATGTATTTTCTAATCTAATATCTTCATAACAGATAACACATTTAAAATGCATGTCTGTGTTTAAAAGGTGTACAGAATGGCTTAAGAGCACATTTTCATTGCAGAAGGAGTGGACAGGGAGAAATGAGAAATAGCATGAGAGGCCTGAATCCATGAAAGGGATACTGCTAGGAACCCACAAAAGGAAGACGATGCTTGTGAAGAGGTTACATTTACCAAGGATATTATTATTCCAATGTATGTGTTATCCTGGCAGAAGGAAGAATAGTTGTAAAATTTAGAAGAATAATAAAGAATGGTTTTAAAATCTTTCAGAAAATGTGTAAGTTATCCTTTTACTGCTGTATTTGGCTTTTTTGGTACTGACTATATGCCAAATACTATGCTTTGTGCTTTGAGTAAGTTATGTACTTAAATCCTCATGTCAGCGCCAGCTACTAAGTCATAATACTATTTTTGCTCCTAATGTACGTGCATATAGATAAATATTGATTCTTAGAGTTGTCAGAAAATATATGTTAATTATTTAGTAACTGTCATAACAAGAATGCTAATGAGGTATGAGTGATTTCAAAGTTTATGCTCTTAACTACTACACGATATGCACATTTAAGAGGATCCCAGGCGGCGCCTGGGGCTCAGTGAGTAGGGCGCCAGCTTCATATACTGAGGGTGGTGGGTTCAAATCCGGCCTGTGTCAAACTGCAACAACAACAACAACAAAAATATCCGGGCATGGTGGTGGGCACCTGTAGTCCCAACTACTTGGGAGGCTGAGGCAAAAGAATTGCGTAAGCCCAAGAGCTGGAGGTTGCTTTGAGCTGTGATGCCACAGCACTCTACCCAGGGCGATAAAGTGAGACTCTGTCTCTACAAAAAATAATAATAATAAAATAAAAAAATAAGAGCAGATCCCATAGGAAATGTAGGAATAAAAATTTGAAAAAAAAAAAGTGCAAACAGGAAGTGTAAAGCCTCTATAGAACCTTCCTGGATAACTGCATTTTCTTCTGGAGAACATAGGACATCATCAGAGCATTGATCCTCCAGTAAATTCCAAATCCCATATTGGCTGTCAGACTTTTCGAAGTCCAATATGCCCTGTGCAGTGTGGGGTCCTGGGATGAAGCCTTTCTAAGGTCACCGTGAGCCAAAGCAGACAGGAACTGCCTCCCTAAAAGGGAATGCATGTCCAGGTTCCAGAGGTTGTCTCTCTAGTCAGATATCACACACACACACACACACACACACAAATGTAAATTTCCGTAACTGGAGAAAATATAAACAAAAATATTTTGAGAAAAAAATAAAATAAAATTGCAATTTACTGTTTCATCTCCAAGTTGTTGTTGTCAGGCAGATTTGGATCCCTGACATAACTCAGTAACTACGCAGCTAAGAAGCCACAGTCCACTCCAGGGTGTTGACAGCATTCTTCCATACTGCCTTCAATGTCCCGTTTCAGTTCTCAGTCCACTTTCTTAAAATGCAGCTGTGATTTCAGTGAAATGGCTCAGCAAAAAAAGAGTGTGCTGAGTGGAGAGGGGGAACTTGGATTTCTCTTTTGTCTGTTCCTCTGTCAGAGACTACTCTTATTTATTTGATCACCTTCTGTAAGTTAAGTTTCCTGGGAACAGACTTTGTAACTGAAATTTGCATTCTGTATGTTTCTTGGAGAAAGATTTGAGGTGGGCCACTTGTGAAGGTGTAAGGAAAGGAGAACTGTGCAGAGCAGAAAGTTAAGTGTAAGCTGCGATGCCCCTGCACAACTGAGACATGGGAGGTGGGCCTTGGAACTGCTGAATGGACCAGTCATTGGATGGAAGTAACACAGGGAGGGTGGGGTAAGTGATCACCTTCACCAAGGCAGCGTCACCTTAATGAGAATAGCTTAGCAAAGTCTCAGCTGTGAGCTACAGGTGTCTGGGTGATCCTCCTAAGCATTCACAATAGTGAAGAATTAGCAGATGAATTTGTTTAGTTGTAGGTGATACAAACATGTAATAATATATTAGAATCTTTTCCATTATGCATAAAAAAATTCCAACTATTTTGATGTCCACTTCAAATTGATTTAGCCCAAGAAACAGACACATTTAAAATGTATTTACAGTGCATGACTACTCAAGAAATACCAAAAAAGTTGGAATTTCACAAACAAAACTCAATATGGTGAAATAATGGTGGTTTGTGGATTATTTGTAATCATAGGTCCCTAAGCTATATCTGCAGTTTTAATTTCCCTAAGGTGAATTCTTCCAAATCCCACTAAAGTTCAGCCTGTGCAAAGTGTGCTGGCTGCCCTGAGGCAAAGGGTGAAAGAGGTGAACTGAATATTAAAATGTTCACTGTAGTAACTTTCACTGCCTTATCAGTATCTCCTAGACAAAGTGGAAAACGACAGCTGCTGAGGCTCAGCAGTTAAACTGAGGAATCAGCCATATTCTGATGCAGACTAAATTGTATTTGGGGATTTGAGTAGATAAGCTAATTAATGAATGTCTAAAGTACCTACATTGCTTTCCGACCTCAAGGCTTTTCACTTCTTCAACTTACCTTGGTAATGTCTCTGAAATCAATTTTATTCCAAATGCAACAACACTGTATCCACCATGGCTTCTAGACCAGGGAGGATTTTTTGTGCACGTGCCTTGTCCATATTGTACACACGTTGGCTCATAGAAAATAGGCAGACATACTAATAATATATTAGAGGAATGACTACTTATATCTTCAAAAATTGTAATTACATAGATCGCCAAAAATCTCTCAATGACATCATGATGCCCAAAAGTATTAATTCTAACTCCAATTTCTGCATTCTGAAATATCCCATCCATAAACAGTAGCAAATGTACTACATATTAGTTGTATTTCTTTTGAGACACATGCTTTACTGTGCACAGAAGTACATGTACAATATCCATGTCAGAGACAGTGAACAGAATACCTTGAACAGAACAGACACATAATAAATGTGGAAGAAGTAATGTTAGATTAAGTCTTGTTCCAAAATAAAATACAATGGATTGGGGGGAGGAGCCAAGATGCCAATCTGTAGCCAGCTTTCTGCAGAGGTTCCCATCCAGAAGGAGAGTTAAAGCACAGAAACTCAGCAAGAAAGCCGATGGTTTGGATCTGAGCCAAAAGAAAAGGTCAAAGAGTGCACATCAACCCTACTAGGGTGACCTGAGACCCCGAGGACACAAACAAAAAGGTACAGAGCACATCACCAAGCGGACAGGAGTCCCCTCCCCCATGAGAGACGTTCGCAGTACACTCCATACCTCCATACAAACAAGCGAGCAGAGTTCGGATGTCCTCCCACTCTACCCCACAGGAGAGACCCTCTAAAAACCAGACCTCCTTCCCCTAATAGGGTGCCGCAGAGCTCTCCAGCCAGGCATAAAACTGTATATACTCTCGACCTGCAAGTTGGTGTTCCTGGTGTTCCCCTCCACTCTCACCCCGAGGTCTGGAGGCCTGTTCCCCACAGAGTCCAGATTCTTGGAGATTTTCTTGAGGGGTGTGGA
>CAUYON010053712.1:0-14892 GCA_963573935.1 Arctocebus calabarensis | reverse complement strand
TAGTATTTTTATAGTTTCATGTCTTAATTTTAAATCTTTAATCCAGTGAGAGTTTATCTTAGTTAATGGTGAAAGGTGTGGGTCAAGTTTCAGTCTTCTATAGGTCACCAGCCATTTCACCCAGCATCATTTGTTAAATAAGTAATCTTTTCTCCATTGAATGTTTTTAATTGGCTTGTCAAAGATCAAATAACGGTAAGTAACTGGGTTCATCTCTTGGTTCTCTATTCTGTTTCATACATCTACCTCTCTGTTTTTGTGCCAGTACCATGCTGTTTTGATCACTATCAATTTGTAGTATAGTCTGAGGTCTAGTACTGTAATTCCTCCTCCTTTGTTTTTATTTCTGAGTAATGTCACAACTATTTGAGGTTTTTTGAGATTCAATATAAAACAAAGTATTATTTTTTTCAAGATATTTAAAGTATGACAGTGGAGATTTAATAGGGATTGTATTCAAATTGTATATTGCTTTGCGTAGTATGGACATTTTAACAATGTTGATTCTTCCCAGCCATGAGCATTGTATGTTTTCCCATTTGTTAACATCTTCAGCTATTACTTCTCTTAGAGTTTCATAGTTCTCTTTATAGAGATCTTTCATGTCCTTCATTAGGTAAACTCCCAAATATTTCATCTTCTTAGGCACTACTGTGAATGGAATAGAGTCCTTGATGGTTTTTTTTCAGCATGAGTATTGTTGGTATATATAAAGGCTACAGATTTATGAATGTTGATTTTGTAACCTGAGATGCTGCTGTATTCCTTGATCACTTCATAAGAGTTTTGTAGAAGAATCGCTGGTGTTCTCCAGATATACAGTCATATCATTTGCGAAGAGTGAAAGTTTGATCTCTTCTGACTTGATATAGATACACTTGATCACCTTTTCTTCCCTAATTGCAATGGCTAAAACTTCCATTACATTGTTAAAAAGCAGTGGAGGCAATGGGCAGCTGTGCCTGGTTCCTGATCTGAGTGGAAATGATTTCAATTAACTCCATTCAATATGATATTGACTGTGGGTTTGCTGTAGATGGCCTCTATCAGTTTAAGTAATTTCCCTTATATACTAATTTTCTTAAGTTTTCTGATCATGAAAAGATACTGGATATTATCAAAAGCTTTTTCTGCATCAATTGAGAGAATCACATGGTCTTTGTTTTTTAATTTGTTTATGTATGGAATTATATTTATAGATTTATGTATATTGAACCAGTCTTGAGACCCTGGGATAAAATCCACTTAGTAATGGTGTATAATTTGTTTGATGTGTGGCTGAATTCTGTTTGTTAGGATCTTGTCGAATATTTTTGCATCAATATTTATTAGTCATATTGGTTTATAATTTTCTTTTCTTGTTGGGTCTTTTCTTGGTTTGGAGATCAAGGTAATGTTGGCTTCATAGAATGTGTTGAGTAGTAGTCTCTCATTTTATATGTTTTGAAAAAGGTTGAGTAACATAGGTACTAGTTCCTCTTTAAAGGTTTGGTAGAATTCTGATGTGAATCCATCTGGTTCCAGACTTTTCTTTTTAGGGAGATTTTGTATATTTGATGTTATTTCAGAACTTGATATAGGCCTTTTCAACATTTCCACTTGATTCTGGCTAAGTCTTGGAAGGCAGTGTGCTTCCAAGTATTGGTCAATTTCCTTCAGATTTTCATATTTCTGAAAATAAAGTTTCTTGTAATATTGATTAAGGATTTTTTGCATTTCTGAGGAGTCTGTTGTTATTTCGTCTTTACCATTCTGATTGATGAAATTAGAGATCTTACTCTTTATTTCCTGGTTAGGTTAGCCAAAGGTTTATCTATTTTTTGACCTTTTCAAAAACGCAACTTTTTGATTTATTGATCTATTGTATAATACTTTTGTTTTCCATTTCATTTAATTCTGCTCTAATTTTGTTTATTTCTTTTCTTCTGTGGGGTTTCAGATTGGAATGTTCTTCCTTTTCCAGTTGCTTGAGATGTCCCATTAAGTCGTCAAGTTCCTCTCTTTCCGTTCTCTTGAGAAAGGCTTGCAGTGCTATAAATTTCCCTCTTAGGACTGCCTTTGCAGTATCCCAGAGGTTCTGATAATTCATGTCTTCATTATCATTTTGTTCCAAAAATATGGTAATTTCTTTCTTAATCTCAACTATGACCTAGCTATTATTCAGCATAAGGTTATTTAGCTTCCATGTTTTTGTATGAGTATGTAGATTCCTGTTGTTACTGAGTTCAACTTCTCTTCCATGATGGTCTGAGAAGATGCAAGGAATAATTTCTATTCTTTTAAATTTGCTGAGGTTAGACTTGTGACCTAAGATGTAATCAATTTTGGAGTATGTTCCATGGGCTGATGAGAAGAATGTGTATTCAGTTTTGTTAGGATGAAATGTTCTGTAAATGTCTGTTAAATCCAAATGTTGAGTGGTTTAATATTAAGTCTAAAATTTCTTTGCTTAGTTTCTTATTGGAGGATCTATCCAACACTACAAAAGGAGTGTTGAAATCTCCAACTATTAAAGAGCTGGAGGAAATCAAGTTGCTCATGCCTGTTAGAGTCTCTCTTATAAATTGATGTGCATTCTGGTTCGGTGCATAAATATTAATAATTGAAATCTCATCATGTCGAGTATTAACCTTCAAAAATATGAAGTGACGACCCTTATCTTTCCTTACTTCTATTAGTTTAAAGCCTATTATATTGGTTGAATAAAATTGCAACGCCTGCTTTTTTTTGATTTCCATTTGCCTAAAATATAGATGACTATCCCTTTACCCTGAATCTATATTTATATTTTAAGGTACGAAGAGATTCTTGTATATAACAGGTATCTGGCCTGAGTTTTTGTATCCAGTCAGCCAAACGGTGCCTCTTTAGAGGGCAATTTAAGCCATTCACATTAATTGAGAATATTGATAAGCCTGGTAGAATTTTGTATATCAAGTTTTTCAAAAGTCCAGTGGACAATTTTGATCCTTTTGCCATTGTGGGAGATAGAGTTTGATCAAAAGTTTCAGAGTGAGTTTATTTTTGTGGTGGTGGATTGCACTGGTCATTATGGGGGATAGGTCTGAGGATATCCTGAAAAGCTGGTTTAGTTATAGCAAATTTCTTCAACATGTGAATGTCATTGAAGTATTTAATTTCTCCATCATACATGAAAGTCAGTTTAGCTGGATACAGGATTCTGTGCTGAAAGTTATTTTGTTTAGGGAGATTATAAGTCAATGATCAACTTCTTCTAGCTTGAAAGATTTCAGCAGAGAGATCTACAGTCATTCTAATATTCTTCCCCTTTTAGGTTATGGTTTTCTTACGTCTGTCTGTTTTCAGATTTCTTTCCTTCATATTAGTGAAGTTAATTATGATGTGCCTGGGGGATATCTTATTCAGGTTGAGTCATGCTGTGGTTATGAAACTGTCTGCTATCTGAATTTCAGAATCTCTTGGCATGCTGAAAGTTCTCCTTTATAATTTCACGAAAAAGAGCCTCTCTGTCTTTTGAAGCAACTTTGTCGCCTTCAGGGATCCCTATAAGGCAAGTATTGGTTTTCTTTGAATTATCCCAGAGCTCCCTGAGAGAATGACCTGTTTTTGCTCTCCATTTCTCTTCCTCTTTGAGAGTTTGGGAGTGTTCTAAAAGTTTGTCTTCAATGTCAGAAATCCTTTATTCTGCTTGCTCCATTCTGTTACTGAGGTATTCTACTGTATTTCTCAGATCTTTGAGGTCTGCAACTTCTTGTCTCAATGTGTCAAAAATCTTTGGTGATTTTGTCTTTGAATTCATTGAATTCTTGAGACAACTTTTGAATTGCTCCTTGAATTTCTAATTCCAACTTTACCTCCATTCTATTAATCTTATTTGCAATCCAAATTCTGAACTTGATTTCTGACATTTCAGCCATTTGTTTATAAATGGGATCTTCAGTTGTGTCCGCCATATCATTCCTTGAGGGAGTTGATCTACTGTGGTTGTTCATGTTACCAGAGTTTTTCTTCTGATTCTGCCCCATGGTTATTTTACAGCATTTGGCTTGAACAGATAAATTAAAGTTGGGTTGGGGAGTTCCCGGAGTAGTGATTAACCAGCCCTTTGCCCAAGAGCTGGGACTAGTGTCTATACCTTTTCTCCTAAAGCTTTCCCAAAGACCTGTACAGTGATATGGCCTGAGAACCTGGGGACCTGCTTGGTGTGGTGGGGCTAAGTGGCCCTGTCTTGTTTTCAGCTGGTTACTGTCCTACCCTAGTGAATCACTTACTTTGGGTTGAAGTCTCAGATGTGGAGAAATACCTGCAATTAAGTCACCCCCCCATAGGCAACAATTGGAAAATGAAAATCAAACCTTCCCACAACCGCACACCCAGAGTACCACTTTGGATAGTACCACTTTGTTGATTGGCCCAGTTCAAGAGGTCCAAATCATTTGTCCCAGTCAGCACTGGTCTTATGTGGCAGAGTTCAAAATGTTTCTGGCAACTAGATACTGAGATTTGAGAGCTCCCAATAATATCACCCATATTTCCTTTTACCTGCTGATTTTGACATCATCATCATTTTTACTAAAATGGTCCTAGTGAAAGGAAGATATATCTGACAGAAGGAATATAACCAACTTCTATTAGTCATGTACACTTTAGCATGAACTAAAGGGAAAAATAGAAATTTTACATGGAAGATTATGAACTTATGAAAATTCTGAACTTGACTATGGTCTTAAAAGTTTCATAGTGTATTATGTTGTGTCAAAAGTGTATTTATAGAGTAATAAAAATTTATGGTGATATTCTGTCTTCTCAGTGTTCAAAACTCCTGAATGCTAAAGGTCTTAGTCTTTCACCCTTCTACCTCATGCCATGGGATAATGCAGCAAGAAGACCTTCACCAGATGCTAGCACCTTGATATTAGACTTCTCAGGCCTTCAGAACTCCAAAAAAATAAATTTCTTTATGAATTATGCAGTCTGTTATAGTAACATAAAAACAGACCAAAACATTGTTCCATATCCCTCAATTATTTCAAGGCACAATATAACTTATTAGAGTCAAACTTCCTGGTTTTCTAACTTTGTCACTTACTAGCTATGTGATCAGGCTTATTACTTGCCCTTTGCTTCACTTTACTCATCCATAAAATGAGATAGTAATAGTATATCATACTATTATTGTATGATATTGTAAAGATGAAGTGAACTAATACAGGTAAAGTATCTGCTAAACAGAAGAAGATAAATGCTCTCTACTGGGTACTCTGTTATTGTTGCTGTCCACTAGCCTACTTGGTCAGTGACACAGAAGAAAGCACTGCAGATGAAATGAATGATCTGAAAGGGATGACTGAGGCTTGATCAGGCATTCAGCAACAACCCATCTTTACTAAGATTCTTATATACCCCAAATCACCAGATAACAATATCCAAGAATAAAGAACACAAAAGGTAACAAAAACTGTCATAAAAATTCCTTGTCAGCATTAATGCAGCAAAGTACATACACACCTTTCTAAACTAAGAATGTCCTGCTTGGAGATAAATAACAATGGAGATAAACCACAAAGGCTCCAGGTTGTCTGTTCTGTTTACCCACTTCCCTATAGGATTAACTGAATGTTAGTGTGTAAATTGAGGTAGGGAACAAAGTGCAATGGTCCACTGCCCCAAGCAGGTGATCACTCACCAGCTGTGACTTGGCAGGGCCCTCTGGCACATTCTTTCCTTTAGGGAGTAACTGCCTGCATTTTTCAGCAATGCTGCTTCTGCGAGCTGGGGGTGAATATCCCCCCAAACTCACATCTAGCCCAAGTACTGGAAATGTTCCTTCTCAGGGCCTCATACCTTAAGGAGCATAAATGAGACTGATTCACCTTACAAGGGTGCAGGGGACTGTGCCCCTTCAGTTATTATTACTAGTGCCTTATTATTATTTTCCTCTTACAAAGTTCTTTCAGTGAGCTTCTATGACATCCAGATGGCCAAAAGAGTGAAAAATATGTAAAAATACTCATTTCATATTGTAGAAGGCAAAACATCATGCTTGTTTTATTATACTTCCATATTTTCAATTTGTATGTGTGTGTGTGTGTGTGTGTGTGTGTGTGTGTGTGTTTTAGGTATATATGAGGTTATACCAGTAGTCCCCAACCTTTTAGGCACCAGGGACTTTTTTCATGGAAGACAATTTTCCCACAGATCAGGGAGGAAAGGATGGTTTCAGTATGATTCATGTGCATTACATTTACCTGATCTCATTGGGCGTTAGATTCTCCTAAGGAGCACACAGCCTAGATACCTCAAATGTTCAATTTGCAATAGAGTTCAAGCTTCTATGATAATCTAATGCTGTCCCTAATCTGATAGGAGGCAGAGCTCAGGTGTGGGGAGCAGCTGTAAATACAGATGAAGCTTTGCCCATTCATTTCTGCTGCTCACCTCTTGCTGTGTGGCCTGGTTTCAAACAAGTCACAGACTGCTATCAGTCCACAGCCCAGAGACTGGGGACTACAAGATTATATTATTTCTATCTCATCACTTCCTTTTGTTTTTTTCCATTTGTTTCAGTTTTTCCCCAGGGCTTCCAAATCCATATGAACTTATATTAATATGTTATTGATTACCAATAGACTCATGAAAAAATTTTTCATGTGTTCATAAATATTGCTTACCTTATGCTGTTTAGCATGAGTAAAAACACCATAAAAATGTTCTGGCTGAGAAAAGATGAGGTTAACTCCAAGAGAAATAAATGAAGTTGGGATAATCTAGTCTAATTAGTTGTTTGTCATATAAGAGAAAAGAGTTTACAGAATTCTAACTTGGGAAGTTGTTATGTATTTTTTTTTTTTAATTTTTTGAGGTTTTTGGCCAGGGCTGGATTTGAACCCACTACCTCTGGCATATTGTGCCAGTGCCCTACTCTTTTATGCATTATTATTATTATTATTATTTTTACTTTTTTTTATTGTTGGGGATTCATTGAGGGTACAAGAAACTATGTTACACTGATTGCAGTTGTTGAGTAAAGTCCCTCTTACAATTGTGTTTTGCCCCCAAAAGGTGTGGCACACACCAAGACCCCACCTCTCTTGCTCCTTCCCTCTCTCTGCTCTTCATTTCCGCACCCCTCCCTCATTCTTTCTCTCTCTGCTCTCCCCTTCCCTTACCCCCACCGTGTCAATGATTGTCATTAATTGTCTTCATATCAAACTTGAGTACATGGGATTCATGCTTCTCCATTCTTGAGATGCTTTACTAAGAATAATGTGTTCCACATCCATCCAGGCTAATACAAAGGCTGTAAAGTCTCTATTTTTTTAATGGCTGAATAGTATTCCATAGTGTACATATACCATTGCTTGTTAATCCATTCCTGGGTTGGTGGGCATTTAGGTTGCTTCCACATTTTGGCGATTGTAAATTGAGCTGCAATAAATAGTCTAGTGCTTTTATGCATTATTTTTAAAAATATTTTTTCTACCTTCTCTCTCTCTCTCTCTTTCCTTATTCTGCAAGTCCAATGACATAAATGTTGACTATTTTCTTAGAGTGTCATGGGTCCATGAGGATGAGAATTCACTTTTTCCTGTTTGTTTTCTCCTTTTTGTTCAGATTAGATACTCTCTCGTCATTGAAGTTCACTAATTATTTCTTCTGTTCTCTTCATTCTACTGTTGAGCCCATTCAATGAGTTTTTGAATTTTAGTTATTGTATGTTTTAATTCTCAAATTTTCCATTTGGTTCTTCTTTATATTATCTATTCCTTTACCAAGATTTTTTTTTTCATTTGTTTTTCATTGTCTCACAGGTCCCTGAGGATGTACATTTTTTCAAGTGTGTTTATATTTGCACTTTGAAGCATTTTCATGATAGTTGTTTTAAAATTTTTGTTAGGTAATTGTAACCTCTCTGTCACCACTGACATCTCTTGATTGCCTTTTCACATGTATTAATTGTGATTTCCCCTCTTCTTGGTATAAATGATTTTTAAATTGACATTTGAACATGTGGGGTATTATGTTATAGAATTTAAAAATCCTCTGTTTCACCTGGTTGGACGCCACTCCAGGAGAGGAAGGGGTGATCATGACCTTGTCACTGCCAAGTTGGGGAGGAGGTATATATTTCCTAATTGGCCTCTGTTCACATGAGGGGTTTGGGAGTAGGATAGGAAAAAGGGGTGAGAGTTCTGACTCCTTATTTAACCTCAGCTGACATCACCCTAGCTAGGGCAGGAGTGCTTTGTTACTGGAGTGGATAAGAGGGGAAGCTGGAAGGGACTGGCTCATTGTGCTGGGTGGAGTGAAAGTCTTGACTTTCCATCAGGGGCCCTAGGACACCACAGGGTAGTGGTATACTGCAGCTAAATGTGCAGGCTTTAGCTGTACTTAGTGAGAGGAGTAGGGAAGGGTTCTTCTCCATTTTTAAAACAATGGAAAATAAAAAGAAAAAAAGGAAAAAAAATGGAAGTCAAACAACCTAGAATTTTAATTAATGTAAAAATAAATTTGAAAATTTGAGCACTTTATGAGCACAATTAAACCAAATTGCTCAAATAAATCCCTTAAAACTCTTCCCCCTCCCCCAACCTTTGATATAGATCTGTTATATAACAGGATGTAGAAAAGAAAAACAAATTCCAAAGTGTTCATGGATCAAGTTAACACTATCTTAATAAGAATAATTTTTATTTTATCATCACGTTTTACAAAATGCTATTAGCATTTTACATCCTAACTGATATAAAATTTATCTTTGGAATAGTCTACACATCATAGGGGTCGACTTAGTTATATTAAATCTGAATTTGAATTTGGTGTCCATATTTTTATTTTTAATCAGTGGAAAAAATAGCAATGCTTGATGAAAATAAGCGACTTGATAGACAACCCTTCAACTAGTAGTCTAAGAATAAACCCACACAAACTTTCCATAAAAGTGAATTAGCAAATCTTAAGCTAAAAGAAGTCATGAGATGGCAAGATTTCAGCCTGTTTCACATTTTACAGTATTTTAAATTTCAAGTTCAAATATAGACACAAATATTCACTATTTGTCAAGTGACTGTAGTAGGTTGCCTACAACTCTACTGAACAGTACACAGCAGTAGGTAAGGGTTAGAAGTGTCTTCTCTTCTAGCCTCTTTTCCTTTTAATGTATCTGTTGCATATTGGGGCTTGCGATGATGTTTGTAGTCATGGAACATTTTTTTCAAATTATGATGCTAAATGATCTGTGTAGAAGCCAATTGACCATTTGGATGGAGTGTCAGTACATCACTGTGTAAAATTAAAGCAGACTGTTTTATAGATCTGGTCTTGAGGAGTCAACCTAGTATATGTTTGGGAAGGTTTCTTTTCCTTTTTGTGTGCTTTTACAAATTCACTAATTTGTTTTTTATTTTTATTTTTTGTTTGGAATTCATTGAGGGTATAAAGAATTAGGTTATACTGATTGCATTTGTTAGGTAAAGTCCCTCTTATAATTGTGTCCCACTCTCAAGAGGTGTGCCATACCCTGTGACCCCGCCTCTCCTCCCTCCTTCCTTCTCCCTGATCCCCTATCCCCCACCTTATATTAGATCATCTACTGCCTTCATATTAAAATAGAGTACTTTGGATTCTTGGTTCTCCATTCTTAGGATGCTTTACTAAAAAGAGTGTGTTCTGCCTCAATCCAAGTTAATACAAAAGATGTAAAGACTCCATCTTTTTAAATGGCTGAATAGTCTTCCAAGTATACATATTCTTCAGCTTGTTAATCCATTCCTGGGTTGGTGAGCATTTAGGCTGTGTTCACATTTTGGGATTATAAACTGAGTTGCAATAGACAGTCTAGTGTAAAATGATCTTATGATAAAATGATTTTTTTTCTGCCTAGTAATGGGATTGCAGGATCAAATTAGACCTAAATTTGAGTTCTTTGAGGTTTCTTCATACTTCCTTCCTAAAAGGTTGTATTAGTTTGCAGTCTTACCAGCAGTGTCAAAGCATTCCTTCCTCTCCACATCCAGGCCAGTATCTGCGGCTCTGAGACTTTGTGATGTGAGGCATACTCACTGGGGTTAGTTGATATCTCAGGGTGGTTTTGATTTGCATTTCTCTAATAATTAGGGAGAATGAGCATTTTTTTCATGTTCGTTAGCCATTCATCTGTCCTCTTTAGAGAAGTTTCTATTCATATCTCTTGCTCAGTGATATAGGGGATTGTTGGGTCCTTTTTTTGTTGGTTTCTTTTTCAAGTACACATCTTTAAAAAAAGTTTTTTAGCAGGAGCACGACTAATTTTATTGGTTCACTAATCAAGGCAAACTCAATTCTCTGGAAAAATAAAATAACACTCCCTACATTACTTATTTTCTTTCCTTTTTATTTATACAGCTCCCACCTCCTTTCCAAATTTTATTACACTACACCTTAAGTATTGTAATAACTTCCCACTGACCTTCCTCCCTCCTGTGCACCTTGGGAGGGTTTGATTATATGAGTAGTTACATCAATTGCTATGATCACAGCTGTTTTGAGCATCCTAGTGGGAATGTTAGAAATTAAAACTGTAGCTAAATTTCAGTGGATCAAATGGGATGGCTGTCTGTATGTCTCAGAATGTAAAATGAAAAAAAAAATAAGAGAAAGTAAAAGAGAAAAATTCCTTGATAGTTCCCTGACAGCTCGGTCAATGAGATGTTGCAATATTTAAAAATTAATCCCTTATCAGCTCTGTAGATGTGGTCCATGAGCTTTGGTGGACATGTTTTAACGTCTTCTTTTAAAAACAAAATAAAGTTATTCCCCCCCGGCCACTATTAACTTCCACTGAGAGGACATAAAGTGTCAGCACCAACAGAAGTTTTGTTAATGTGCACTGCCTGAAATCCCAAAGAATAGTGAGTGTTTATTTTATGAGGCTTTTGTCAAGGCCATATGCCCCCCAGATGCACAGTTTATGTTATGAACAAGGACTTTCACCTGATTTTGATTCACTGTAAATTTATACCATGAAAAAGAGATATCACTGGAAAAAATGCATTGAGGATGTCAGCTGAGAATAATATACCCTTAATTATGGTTTCTTTTTAAATTGCTCTTCAGTATATGGAAACATATTACTCATGATAATATGCTAGCAAAGTACATGAACACAGTACAAGACATTTACACATCTCATGTTTTTTAATTGGTAGGCTATCTTTGTTTGAAATTATATGAATTCATGGATCAAATTGCTTTTCAATGTACACGTACTGTCATTGGTACTGTTTCCTCCAAAAAGAGAGTGCTTTAACATGTTTCAGGATTATTTGGGGGATTTCTGGTTTCTAATTTTTTTGTAATAAGTCTGCATTAAAATGCACATCTTCCACTGTAACAAATCTTTTGAGGTTCGAATGTAGGTTGTTAAGTCACTTGAAACAAAGTCTTTTTTTAAAATACACATAATATTCGAAAATCATGCTGTAGTTCAAATATGAAGAGCTAGAGTAAAACTATCATAATGTAGAAGCCAACCACGAAGTCAACTTTTTTTTTTTTTGAGACAGAGCCTCAAGCTTTCGTCCTGAGTAGAGTGCTGTGGCATCACAGCTCACAGCAACCACCAACTCCTGGGCTCAAGTGATTCTTCTACCTCCCAAGTAGCTGGGGCTACAGGCACCTGCCACAACGCCCGGCTATTTTTTGGTTGCACCCATCATTGTTGTTTGGCGGGCCCAGGCTGGATGCAGGCCCAGCTCAGGTGTATGTAGCTGGTGCCTTAGCCACTTGAGCCACAGGCGCCAAGTTGTCAATTTCTATGTCTTAATTTTTTAAAGGAAAGTTGGTATATGTTTATTAATAACAGACAAAGTATAAACTTCAGAGCAAAAAAAATTACCAGAGATAAAGGAAGACATTACATAATGATAAAAGGATCAATTCACCAAGAACACATAATGGTCATAAATGCATACTCTCGTAACAACAAATCCTCATAAAGTGAAAACTGAAAGAACTGAAAGGAGAAATATATACCTCCAAAATTATAGTTGGAAACTTCTGTACTCCTTTCTCATTAATTAATAGAACTAGTGGACAGAATATTATTATTTCTTATTTTTATGTTGTGTTATAAAAAATTACTCAATTTTCTACACAATGAAATTGATTGATTGTTTGACCTTTTGTGATGAGTTAGGCATTAACTGTACCACTGAAGGTGTGAAGGTGTGCAGAATGCCCACTACAATGACCTATGAATGAGATTAACTTGTGACTTGGACATACTTGCTTTTTCAGCCTTCAGAACGTTGTAGTTTCCACTGCTGATGGGGATTCAGGTCCATTGTATGCCCTAGATGTAAATGTTGCTAACTGAAGTCCTCAGGAATGTATTAATATAGGCTTTTTTTCTTTTGCTATCTCTAGTATTGAAAATTTCAAGCCTCTCCTTCCCCCCCAAACAAAAATTCAAAGCCTAGTCTTTGTGGAAAATATTTCAGATTTTGTTATCTTTAACAGTATGTGTTGAGCCATCATTTTAAAGAGATAATTGTCTACCTGAAATGTGTCAAATCTCTGACCTTTTCAAGTTCTGTCTTCTGAATAAGATTATCATCATGTATCTCTTAACTTTTCTTTTTCTTCTTTTCTTTTTTGTTTGGTAGAGAATTCTTGCCCCTGTCATTTAATTTTTTGCAATCTTAAAAAAAATTTGTTAAATATGTACCTCAAGTTTTGCAATAATTTTTATTTCTCTTCATGAAAATTAATAAACATTTATTCCATGAAAAAAAAATGAGAATTTTAAGCAAATGGATAAGACATAATTGATATCTTCATAGTTATGGTATAGGGGGACAGGGGAAGAAGTCATGTGAGTAACTTTAACATGATGGGTGATCCCTGCTAATGAGTGCGTATTGGTGGATTAGTTCCATCTAAGTCAGACCTATGAATGAGATTAACTACTAATTAACTGAATGAGATTAACTTCTGGATTATCCAGAAGAATTGATTGATGGTGGATGGAAGATGGTTAATAGAACAGAAGGGGTCTGGGAGCTAAGCAGGATGGAAATCAAATAAGGAAATAATGAAAATCCAGGGAGCAAACGATGGCTTAGGCTGAGGCAGTTAATAGAAACTGGAGGCAGCTATGTGATGTGTGTGATGAGGAAAGTTTTGGTGAACAGTTTGCTAGTGGAAGCATGTAATTTTAAGGGGTCACTGCAAAACTCCCTGAGGTCATGCTTAGAGTACTTTTATGAGTTCTGACCTGTGATTAAGTTGGATGTTGGTTCAAAAGAAGGCAGTTTTTAAACTAGATCGTATTCAAGCATGATTACTGACCGAGGGAAATGATTTGGTAAAGGTTGAGACTCACTTTTTAGAACTAGTTTAAGAATTTCAAAAGAAACAAAAATCTCCTAGTTGTATTATCTGAGTTTAAATTAGTTGAAAAGGATGCATGAATAGATCTCAGGGAGAAGCTAGGGTTTAGCAAATTCAACTGAGGGCTCCAGGGTTCTAATGCTGGCAGGAAAAAAATCATGCACAGCTCAGTGGAAATTTGCTCTGTCAATTATTTAATACAACTTAGAGGGAAATTTTGCCTCAGAACTGACCTTCCTTATTAGTCAATAAGAGACAGACTAGGGCTAATTTTTATAATTTATTATATGGATTATTTTAAATACAGGAAACAGTAAACAGCTTTCTAAAGTTATTTTCTGAACAAATTATTTTCTGTCTTTTTCACTCTAAATGCTGCCTTGATCTCTTTCTAGACTTTGTTGCTTAGCTTTTTGTTTTTTTTTCCAACCTAGGATTAGAAAAACAAGACCTCAAATTGTCAAATCTTGCAAAGAAAACCTATCTTGACCAAATGTTCTTTTTAGATGCTGTAAGGAATGGAATAGTGAACTTCTAACATTTATGTCCTCCTTAAGGTGAGATTATTCAAGAGTAATCTAATGTTCCTCGTGTCTTCATAGGAAGAGAAGGAGAGATAATGAAAGAGAGAGAGAAAAGAGAGTGATGTTGATGATGGAGACAGCATCTGGAGTCATGTGTCTATTAGCCAAGAAATGCCAAGGATCACTAGCAATACTGGAAATCAGCAGAGAGGTGTGGAATTTACTTTCCTCTTGATCTTTCAGAGGTAACATGGTTGTGACAGCACCTTAATTTCAGACTTTCAGCCTCTAAAACTGTGAGAGAACAAATTTCTCTTGTTTTAAGTTACCCAGGTTTCATACCATGTTACAGCATCCCTATTAAACTAATACAGATAACACTGACGTCTTTAAATAATTTAGACCTAAAATCCCCTTGATCCATTGCAGACCTAACATAGGCTCTTTTTTTTTTTTTTAGACAGAGCCTCAAGCTGTCACCCTGGATAGAGCGCTGTGACACCATAGCTCACAGCAACCTCCAATTCCTGGGCTCAAGCGAGTCTCTTGCCTCTGCCTCCCTAGTAGCTGGGACTACAGGTGACGCCACAACGCCCGGCCATTTTTTGGTTGCTGCCGTCATTGTTTGGCGGCCCAGGGGCTGGATTCGAACCCGCCAGCTCAGGTGTACGTGGCTGGCGCCTTAGCCTGTTGAGCCACAGGTGCCGAGCCTATCATAGGCTCTTTTGAAAGTTTGAGGGACAGGTGACAATAGAACTGGGAAGAGTGATGTTAATGGTCTGAGGAATATAATCACATTCTGCTTAGATTCATATAGAAATTTTAGATTGCTACTAAGTAATCAGAAAATTAAGTAAATCAAGAATTATTCTTTTTTTTTTTATTGAATCATAGTTGTGTACATTAGTTCAACCATGGGGTACAGTGTGGGGACTTCACATGCAATCTGAGATATTTTATCAACCTGATTGACATACCATTCATGATATTTTCTCGTTTACTATATGAAAACATT
>CAUYON010053711.1:0-49183 GCA_963573935.1 Arctocebus calabarensis | reverse complement strand
CGGGTGGCTAATTTTTGCCTCCCCCATGTACGGGGGGTGGGTTGTTAACGCCCAGCCGTTGAAAAAACTCAAAAAAAAAAAAAAAAAAAAAAAAAAAAAAGGAAGAAAGAAAGAAAGAAAAGAAAAAGAGCTTTGATTCACATTGGATACACATGAGAATTTGAATGTGCAGAGAATTCCAAGATGGCAAACTAGTTACACTTCCTCATCAGCAGGTCAGAGTGAGGGCAATCCAGACACCTCACTGCATTGTCCCACCCAGAAATGTCATTGTGAGGGCACCGTGAGACAGCAAGGGACTCCAGGAGCTAACGGGGCCACTCCAACACCCAAGCACAGAGACAAGGAAAATTAAGAAGGAGGAAGCAAGAAGAGAAAGTAGGGGAGAACAAGAAGCAAACACACATGAGGAGGAACCAACAAAAAAAAAAATGGAGACAATTGAAGAGAAAGTGCAAAATCACCCAAGGGAAATCTAAAATTGACCCTAGAAATGAATGAAAGACATGGTAAAATTAGAAAGGATTTACTGGAGCTTAAGGAATCAAAGTAGTCATTCAGGGAACTTAGAGATTCCATAGAAAGTATCACTAACAGAGTAAACCCATTGGACACTCAACTTGTGTGTTTGCTGGGGGAGGGGGTGGAGCAGGTGTCTCGGCTAGGGGCTTGGGTCAAGTTCTATGACAGACCAACCAGTGTGGGTTCTGGTTCAGGCAGTTTCTGACTATACCTCTTTCACTTCTTTAAACCTCAACTTTCTTATCTGTAAAATGAGGGCCTACCTCCTAGGCTAAGGTGTAACACGCAAAAAGCACGCATGCAACATTGTAGCACAGTGCCCAGCACAGAGGAAGCACTCGGTGAATTTTCCCTGCCAGTGTTGCTGTAGCCAAAACTGTTTTGGTTGCCTTTGCTGTTCCATGCCCACTATGCACATTTCCCCCAGCTTTGTTATGTCCCTTCACTCTTTCCCACCACGTGCACCTTAGAAAACATTTGCAATTGTACAGAAGGATGATGTGAAAATGATCCCTTTGTTGGGAAGCCTTCGTGGGATCATCCCATGTGAATCCTTCAAGTCTGCTAGGTTGAGCTCAACCAGGTTAGTGGGACTTGTGGGCTGGGATGAGGAACCTTGAGGATAGGAAATACTTCAGAAGTCCAAGTAAGAAGCATGAACCTCGTTTTGGCTCAGAGGAGGCCAGGATGCAACTTTCTTTGGTCCTCCGAATCCTGGTTTATCCAACACCAGCTGCCTCCCCCAGGCCACCTAAGTTCAACCCCAGCGAGATCAAAGTTGTGTACCTGAGATGCACCAGTGGCGAAGTCAGTGCCCCCTCCGCCCTGGCTCCCCAAATCAGCCCCCTGGGTTTGTCTCCAAAAAAGGTTGGGGATGACATCACCAAGGCAACCAGTGACCAGAAAAGTCTAAGGATTTCAGTGAAACTGACCATCTGGAACAGACAGGCCCAGACTGAGGTGGCACCTTCTGCCTCTGCTCTCATCATCAAAGCCCTCAAGGAACCACCGAGAGACAGAAGGAAACAGAAGATCATCGAACACAATGGAAATATCACTTTGATGTGATGGTCAACATTGCCAGACAGATGCAGCACCCATCTTTAGCCAGAGAAGTCTCCAGAACCACTACAGAGATCCTGGGGATGGCCCACTCGGTGGGCAGCAATGTTGATGGTCACCACCCTCGTGCAGCATAGATGACACCAACAGTGGTGCCGTGGAGAGTTCAGCTAGTTTAAAAGGACAAGGGAAAATGTTTCAGTAGAGGACCATTTGACACTCCTCCCCTGCCCCAAAAGAAGCATGAACCTTGCGGACTTAGCTACAAGACAGAGGTTGGAGGACGGATGGGAAGAGGGCCAGGCTCACCTCTGTGCTGTGTGTGAGGGGCGCTTTTCCCTCTCTCTGGTTCCGTTGCCAATCCAAGGTCACGGCCATTGTCTAGAATGATTTGCTCTTGTTATTTCAGCAATCAACAGCCTGAATTGTGCGCGTCTCAGTGAGATTAGGAAAAAAAAATTCCAACTCTACTGTGGACCACAGCGGAGTCCAAGCGAGCAGGCTAATCAGGAAAACAATTTCCACCTGGGCAAAGCAGCACCCGGGACAACAAACACTGTGTCATTTTCAGGCAATTAGAGATGGCTGGTCTCATTTCTCCATGCATGTTAAATTGCGTGTGTACAGCACAGGGCAGGAACACAGTGGAGAGAAGAAAAAGGACCTGAGATCCTGCTTTTAATTAGCTTCTCTCTGACATCAGTCATGGCCCCCTCTGTCCAGCCGCCCTGGGTCCTCTAATCATCTCTGACCATGGGTAACGAACATATGTCCGTCCGTTCCCTCTAACAGGCACCTGTCTGGACAGGAGGCGCTCACCTCCCCTTCTCCTCCCTGCCTGGGGGGATGTCGAAGCTTCAAATTTCAATTCAGCCCCTGGGTCTGAGGCCCAATTTTGAACAAGTTGGCATGGGGTGGGTTCTGGTGGTGTACTTTTCATCCTGAGTGATGAAAATCTATTCATTCTTTATACAGAAAGCACGCACTGCTCAGGGATATACATCTCCCACTGTGACTTTGAGCCAGGGCCCTTCTCTCCCCCCAGGGCCACTTTGTCAGCTGTTCTAAGATCTTTTGTCATCTCGGTGCTATTAATTGCCCTTGAGCAGCACCGGGCTTTTTAATTCAGATTTCCCTACAGCAGCAGGAGGGAAAATGGAATGATTACAAAAGGGGGGGTGGTGGTTAATGTTAATTGCTTAAATAGAGGTTTTTGCTGATGTCTAAGATGGCCCTTTAAATTTTGTTATCTTGAAATAAAGAAATAGAGATCAGGTAAAGGACCATTGCGATTCAAAAACTTTCTCAATAAACTACAGGAGAAGGAATGTTGTCATGTTTAATCAGATTGTCCTACCGTCAGGGCATCGAGAAGATCTTGCTGGAGTCAGAGATCCAGATGAAGTCTGTTAGGGCCACCATGCCCTACAGCATACGTCTTGATTTCAGAGACTCAAGGTGAAGGAAGGAACAAAAATTTAATCTTAGAAATACTGTAAAGGAAATTTTATGTAGACTCCTTAAGGCGATTTTAAATACCGTCCCTATTTGCAGATGGAAGGTGAAACAGTGGAGTATGAGAGACAGGCACCTGTCCACGTGGGATTTGGAATACAGAGTTGAAGAATTAAGCCTCTGAGGTAGACTTAAAAGAATCAGAATAGATTTTTAGCGTGAACAGGGAAGATAATCTTGATATCAATTTTGGTATCATTCTCTTGATACCAGGAGAAGGAAGTTGTGGGGTTTTTTTTTTAAGAGAATTACCATTTTACCTATCTCTTTGATAAGGTCCACAGATAATGATAGTATTGTAATTATGTCCATAATTGTATTCTTACACAAATTTTGGGGGTTAAAACAATTATTGTAAGTCATGTGAGAAACATACCCAGTTTGTATTGTGGTAGATGCACATTTGTTTTACCTTCAAAGGTATCAATCAGAGGCCAGGTAACACTGCCTCACTCCCATAATCCGAGCACTTTGGGAGCCTAAGGCAGGAGGATCACTTGAGGCTAAGAGTTCAAGACCAGCCTGTGCAACATAGTGAGACCTTGTCTCTACAAAAATGAGAAAAACCAGCTGGGCATGGTGATGGGCACCTGTAGTTCCATCTACTTGGGAGGCTGAGACTGGAGGATCATTTGTGCCCAGGAATTCTAGGTTGTAGTGAGCTATGCTGATGCCCCTGCACTCTAGCCTGGGCAACAGAGGGAGAATGCTTCTTTCAAAGCAAACAAACAAAAAATGGCAGCGATCAGAAATCTAAAGATTTTTTTTATATTCACCAAACTCCCATTTGGGGATTTCAAGACCCTCAGAAACCCCATGGCTTGTCACCCTCCCACCTTGGAGGTCGTAGTATTTTATCTGAGAAGCCATTAACCATCCCAGCTAGGAATCTTCTGTACGGACAGGGCTCCCCAGTAAGGGCGAGCACCCTTATTCTCCTTAAACTGTGATGTCTTTCAGAATGCTTTCACTCTACAAAAGAGGTTACTTGAAATCTCTGGGTTTAGATGAGTAAATGTTAACCCCATAGTGTGGGCAATCCATGTCAGGCCACCGTGGCTTCTCAAGTGCAGTGTCAAACCTAAAAGTAGAATGATTCTTTTGAGAGAGGGGGCACCATTGATAATTACCTTACGACAGAGGCATTAAAAAGTAGGATAGTCCCAGGTTCAGGATCATTCTCATTCAAAGGATGTCCTATTTGCTCACGGTGGTGGGAAGCATCCCCCTTTCCAATCAGTGTGACCTCCCCTCTCCTGGCTGGAATGAGCCAGAGTGAAATTCATCCACTCTCTAAATATGTCCACTGGACCCCATCTCGGAAAGCCCAGAAGCCTGGCTCGCTGACAGGCTAGCGGACTCTAACTGCTAACACAGAGGGCAGAACCATTCAGGGTGTCTGGCCCCTGGCTCCTTTCATCACGATAAGGCCCTCCTCAGCGGGGAGCTCTAGCCACCTAAGCCCCTGGGGGCCCAAACCCACCAGCGCCAGCCGCTCTCATCAGCCCCTAGCCGCTGCAGCACTTACAGTCACAAATGACAAAGACACTTCATAGGGGGGATCGATGGCTGGGCGAGCACAGTCACTTGGGAGCAGGCAGGAACAAAGACAGTGGCGTTCAGAAACGGCTCTGCCCTCCGGGGAAGCCGAGTGAACTTTTCTCTGCTGATAGTTTCCACACCTGGCCGCCTGCCTCTCCCGAACACACGCTCTCAGGATTTTTCAAGCTGATCTTCATGGAAGAAAAAAAAAGAAAAAGCCAAAACCCTACAGTTTGCTTTAGCTCTTTATTGGTCTCTATAATAGCTATACCACATTTAATGTTTATAAGGTGATGAAGGAAAAAAACAACTCTTTCTGACTCGGCTTTCAGGAAGCAAAGAAAAAGCAAAGCTCCATCAAACTCCAGTTTTTAAAATTGAAATTGCTGGAGTGAAAGGAGTTGGTAAAAATCTCGCACCTCGTGTGTGTGTGTGTGTGTGTGTGTGTGTGAGTGTTTCCGGGAAGATAACCATTCACAGTTTTTTTTTAATATGTACATTTCATTTTCTCCCCTCTACTTATTTTCTCTTTAATGGAGCCTGATCTTCAAGACGATGAGCTTCTTGAGGGCAAGACGAGGACTAGAATCTCTTTATCATTTTTTCTTTTTTTTGGAGACAGTCTCACTTTGTTGCCTCTCGTAGAGTGCCATGGAGTCATAGCTCACAGCGACCTCAAACTCTTGGGCTCAAAGCGATTCTCTCTCTTCAGTCTCCCAAGTAGCTGGGAAATAAGCGTCTCTCATACGCCCCAGATATTTGTTAGAGATGGGGTCTCACTCTTGCTGGGCTTGTCTCCAACTCTTGAGCTCGGGCTATCCTCCTGCCTTGGCCTGCCCGTGTGCTGGGTTTACAGGTATGAGCCACCATGCCTGGCCTCTTTTTATCTTTCTATTTCAGGTACCAAGTACATAGTTAATAAGTATTTTCAGAAAGAATGAGTTAATCAAAGCAGCCTAGGGAGGAAAGAAAGTACAAGTGAATGAATTCCTGACTTAGAATCATGTCACACCTTAATTCATCACTGTCAGAATCCCAGTGGTGGGAGTTAACCCCTAGCCCCCAAATCCATTCTCCCTCATCCCACCTGTACCCTACGGAAATATCGTCCATCAACTCACAAGCTAGGAAAACTTCTTATCTTAAAAGGGGGTGGGAGAGGACTTATGATTTTTTTTTTAAATAAAGTTTCTTGTTTAGGGAAAAGATCTGAAGAAAATGAACTGCGTTTTTCTAGCAGGTCACTCTCCTGATTTCTTTGGGGCCATAAATAAAGAACTGGGTGCACGGTCTTTGTGCGCTGGCTGGACCTTCCAACTCATGTTGGCACCTAGGCTACTCAAGTCAAGGTGGCTGATGAAGGACATAAGTGGACCACAGGCTGTCAGGATACAGCTCAGAGGCTCTGTGTGTGGAATTTGCCTCTGACCTTTTACCAATCAGTGCCAATTTTTTTTTTTTTTTGAGCCAGAGCCTCAAGCTGTCACCTTGGATAGAGTGCTGTGGCATCACAGTTTACAGAAACCTCCAAATCCGGGGCTCAAGCGAGTCTCCTGCCTCTGCCTCCCAAGTAGCTGGAACTACAGGCGCCCGCCACAGCGCCCGGCCATTTTTTGGTTGCAGCCGTCATTGTTGTTTGGCGGGCCTGGGCTGGATTCGAACCCGCCAGCTCAGGTGTACGAGCTGGCACCTTAGCCCACCGAGCCACAGGCGCCGAGCCCAACCAGTGCCAAATATTAGTGAATCATCTCCCAGCTTGATAACCTACATCCGCTGCTATGGGTGGGTAACACTCACCTTCTATCACATTTTAGTTATTTTAGACAGGCCCCACTTTGCATGATGGATCGTTATTTTTACTTTCATGAGGTTTAGGTGGGTGGGAAGAAAACCACAGCAAAAGAGCATGGCAGGAAGTTTCCTCGCAAAAGATTCATGTATTACCTTTGGGTTATGGCTTCTTGAAACCCAAATTCTTAAGTGTTCTGAGGTTAAAAGCTTCCTATTTGCCGTGGAGTTGAAGGATGGTGATTTAGCGGGTGTTATTTTACAAGTGCAATTTTACATTTGGCTGTCTTTAGATGAATGAGTCTTTAATTTTCACCAGGGAGGGTCATTAAGAGAGAGGAGAGTTGTGGATCCCGACAGAGCTCATCTGGGAAATGAAACTGAGGAATTACTCTTAAAATGTACAGTCTTACCTCCTTCCCAGAAATGTTACATGTTGGGAGTGAGGTGGGGAGGGATGAGAAGCTGAATCATCCAGGACTAGAAACTGTGATAGATTATCTTAGATCCTAGAGGAAAATGGAGGGAAAGTAAGGGTGTGGCCCTAACCTATAACCTTTTCCTTTTATTTCTATCTGGCGAAAGGTGAAAGAAAGATAGATTGAAATAAACAGTAATTCTAAATTCTACTGATCTAACCACAGTATTGTATTAATTCTGTATTTATAGCTACCACTTGTTATCAATAATAATTATTTATTATGGCTCAGTGCCTGTAGCTCAGCAGCTAGAGCACCAGCCACATACACCAGGGCTGGTAGGTTCGAAACCACCCTGGGCCTGCCAAACAACAATGACAACTACAAGAACAACAACAACAACAATAGCCAGGCATTGTGGGGGGCACCTGTGGTCCCAGCTACTTAGGAGGCTGAGGCAAGAGAATTGCTTAAGCCCAAGAGTTTGAGGTTACTGTGAGCTGTGACACCATACCACTCTACTGAGGGTGGCATAGTGAAATTCTGTCTCAAAAAACATAAAAATTAAAAATAATAACAATAATTTATTATGTGTTAGTCTCACTATGTGTAGCTTGATGTGCTGGCTACTGTTACTATGTCTCATCCTTATTTGATAAATGAGGAAACTGCTGATCAGAGGTCCCACCGCTTAATACACAGCAAAGCCAGGATGGGAAATGAAGTTGAGGTCAATTGAATGCCAAAGACAAGATCGTACATTTTTCTTCTACATTTTCTCTCTTCTACAGAAGACAAAAGGAAGGACATCCACAGGTGTTAAAGCGTTTGTTCTAAGTCACACATCTGGCCAGCAGCCCCAGTGCGATGCAAACTGGGACTCCGGACCCAGAGCTCTTGTTCTACTGTAGATAGCATCGCAGCATCAGAACCCGACCCGGCAAATCGGGGAACGACACAGCCTCCATACTATTCTGAGAAACTTCCAGGATCTGGTAATTTTTTACTTTCTATTAAAATTATTTCTATTGTCTACCTAAAGAATGTGTTCTTATAGATTTCTCTTTGTACTGTCAATAAATTCACAATCTAGAAGAAGTCCTAATTTTTAGAACGTGTTTCTTTTTTTTTTCTTTTTTTATTATTCAGGATTCATTGAGGGTACAAAGAATTAGGTTATGCTGATTGCATTTGTTAGGTAAAGTCCCTCTTTAAGTCCCCCTTTAATTAAAGTCCCTCAAGAGGTGTACCATACACCATGACCCCATTCCCCTTTCTCCTCCCTCCTCCCTGCTCCCTCATTCCATGCTCACCACCTTGAATTGATTTAAGTTTTTCTCTTATTTGGGTGTGTATTAGATCATCTACTGGCTTCATATTAGAATTGGCTACATTGGATCCTTTTCCATTCTTGTGATACCTTACTAAGAAGAATGTGTTCCAACTCTACCCAGGTTAATACAAAAGATGTAAAGTCTCCATCTTTTTAGTGGCTGAATAAGATTCCGTGGTATACATAGACCACAACTTGTTAATCCATTCCTGGGTTGGGGAGCATTTAGGCTGTTTCCACATTTTGGCAATTGTAAATTGCACTCTAGTAAACAGTCTAGTGCAAATGTCCTTAGAATAAAAGGATTTGGGGGGGTCTGGGTCTATGCCTAATAATGGGATTGCAGGACCAAATGGGAGGTCTAATTAGAGTTCTTTGAAGTTCTCCATACTTCCTTCCAAAAAAGGTTGTATTAGTTTGCAGTCCCACCAGCAGTGTAAGAGTGTTTCCTTCTCTGCACATGGAACATGTTTCTTAATTTCTGCTTGGATAAATGGCCACTCTGAAGAGAGGCTGTATGTATAGGTTTGGGGCAAGAGTATGTGTGATTATCCTAAGCATAATCTGAGGAGGAAGTACCATGGTCAGCAAATGGGAATTGAAGTGCTCTGAGAAGCTGATAGATCTTACCCCATCTTCTCACTGTCCTGCTGAGGGTCCTGAATTCACTAAAGTCACTGCTTTAGGTTAAAGTACCATATTACCAATGAGCACAGATACATGACATTATTGTCCATCGATCTCTTACTTTACTGCACTGAACCAGATAGACGGTAGTCTGGGAAGAGTTTGAAGAGATGGTGCTCAGGGAAGGCGAGTTCTGACAGAAGAATCAGCATTCAGAAAAGATTCAACACAGGGGAATTCAAGGCCAGGTAAAGGCAGTCCAGATAGAGTAAGGTCCAGTGAGCACCTCTATTTAAAGTGTCTAGGAAGAAAAACATCTTGCCAAGTAAAGAAAAAAATAATAATAATGACTTTCTTGCTAGCTGAGATACTTTTTGTAAACATTTAAGAATAGTTTTGATAGTCAGGGGATGACACCATATTAAATATTCATGGTAGATTACCTCCAAAAGGGGAAAGGGTTCCAAAGAGTACTACATGAGGCAGACAAGTTCGCTCTGCTGAATAGCTCATGAAATCCCGACAGTGACTCAGGTTAAGGCTTTTTGTAAGGGCCGCCCTGCCTTGATTCCCATCCCAGATGCCCCAGTAGAGTTCAGACCAAATTACTTCCTGAATGAGGATGGCGGGGTGTGCTGAGCCACTGCTCCTCTGGGCCTATACAGGACAATCAGCTCCTTGAGTACTAGAGTTCTTCCCCGCGCGCAAAGTGGGAGCAGCCACCATGGCATTCTGCCATGCTCTCTCCATTGCTTGCCTATTATGGCACACACGGCTCATCATTTGCCTAAAAGAGCTGATGGCCATGGAGATAAGGCAGAGCGGAAGAAAGGTAGTGGGTGTCACCATATTCCTATGTCCACATGTGCCATCACCACCTACATCTTTCACCTGGCATGTAACCAGCCCCACAGCAAATCGCCCTGCACTCCCACCGGATCAGACAGTCTTCATTCATTCTAAGGTGTGGAAGAACAGAGTTCATTCCAACCAGAAGTTTGGTCCCAAGAGGGCCTTGCTGTTAAACTGATTGGATAAGTAGCAAGCATGGCAAATCAGACAGCAGTGACTGCAGCATTTGAGCATCATCATGATTATCACTTGATGGGAGAAGAGGGAGAGAATGAAGTAGGAAACCAAGCACCCTACCCCTCACTTCCCACTGTGGAATAATCAGGGCCAATCATAGACTCGTGGGGTGAAGAAGAAGGCTTCGCTAATCATGGTGTGCAGAAAATTATATTTTGGCTAAGGAGGGACTCTTTAGAATGCATTTCGACTATCACACGGGCTTGGGAGCACATTCTGTGATAAGGAGAGGTGTTGCTTGCAGGAAGCAAGTGGCAGGCTCTGGGCTCCCCGTGCCCTCTCCTCATGCTCCAGAGCTCAGCTTCCACCCTCCTATCTGTGCTGGGGCAGGCTGTAGGCATAGCCCTCCCCTTCTTAGCCTTGCACGGCCACTCAAGTTGAGATTTGTCCATTAGGAGCCCATTGAGCAGCAGTCCCTAACCTTTTTGGCATGAGGGACCAATTTCATAGAAGATAATTTTTCTACGGATGGGAGTGAGGGAAAGGTGGGGATGGTGGGGGCATGCAACTGAGATCCTTCACATGCACAGTTTACATTAGCACTCATACTTCTATGAGAATCTAATGCCACCACTGATACGACCGGAGGTAGAGCTAAGGTGACGTGAGTGATGGGGAGCAGCTGTAAATACAGATGAAGTTTTGCTCCTTGGCCACTCACCTCCTGCTGTGTAGCCCAGTTCCTAGCAGGGCGTGGACTTATACCAGTGTGCAGCCTGGGGGTCAGGAACCACAGCTATAGAGGGTTATGCTCCCCTATCATCCAGAGTCTCCCTCTGGGGAACTGTATTCAGAGAATTTCCCTGAACCTTAGAGGCTTGCTTTTAAGCTGGAAGCTGTATCTAAGGTGCAAGGGGGTGTATGCCTCTTTGAAAGCCAGAGAGAGAGAGAGTCTTGCTGTTTTCAGCAAACATGCAACTCCTGACTCTGCAGGGGGACTTAGCCCCCAAAGGCCCCAGACTCTGGGCCAGTGGCTTCTTCCCCTTCCTAGTTCACACTGACCTACGGGCACAGGCTTGGGAAATCCAAACCAAGTTTAACAGCAGCCTAATTTAACAAAGAGAGCTTTACCAAAGTATGTTTTTGATTAAAAGAAATCCAATACAAATAAATATAAAATGTCTCTATGAAGTCAAATGTCAAATGAAGGTGAATACTGTGGGTTTTTTCTTCTTTCTTTCTTTCATTTTTTTCTTTTGAGAATCTCACTCTATCATCCTGAGTAGAGTGCCTTGGCATCATAGCTCACAGCAACCTCAAACTCCTGGGCTTGAGCAATCCTCTTACCTCAGACTCCTGAGGAACTGGGACTACAGGTGTAGGTGCCACTATTGTGCCTGGCTAGTTTTTCTATTTTTAGTAGAGATGGGGTCTTGTTCTTGCTCAGGCTGGCCTTGAACACTTGACCTCAAGCAGGTGTTGAGTTCTCTCTGTTGAAGATTTCCTGTTTAAAAGATGGAGGCTGGTGGGTGCTCAACTGCGGAAGTAGAGAGAAAGAGAGCTGGATGGCTTTCTCCAAGCTGTCCTGCCTCCTTGGGTGGAAGGTTGTCATAAAAAAAAAAGGAGAGAAAAGCAGTAAGAGGATGGAGAAGCAGCAGAAGGGCCTGGGACCAGTCCTAACCAAAGCCCCTGCACTGTCAGCTTCTCTCTGTGTCATCTTTGTCCCCTCCAGTGTGGGAAGGTGATGTCTAGGGGTGAAGTGTCAAAGGATGCCTCCTTTTCTGTTCCACACACCTGATCATTCTCTCCCTCTGGAACCATCTCCTTTAGTACAGACATTCAGCCTCTCTCTTTCCAACCCTTGCCCCATTCCTCCATCATGACAAGGACAAGAAGCAAATGATCAAGAATAAGGCAAGCATGCTTGCTGCTCAGTTTTATAGATGAGATGGGGCACTGGGTTAAGATTTGAAGACATGCCTCCAAGCGGCCTTCCTGGTGAATCGATAAGTTTCTCCATGCCAAAGTCAGGGAACATACGTCTTTACGGATCTCTCCTGGAACAGGTGCTAGCAGGGAAAACACTAGCTTACTCTTCTCTTTTGCTTTACATTTTGTGTGTGTTCTTCTCCAGCAGAAGGCATCTGGGCACAGTTAAGAAGAGATACGTCGTGATCAAGACGGAGGTGGCCTATTCAGAGCCCCATGGCTCTCTGGTTCCTACTGAGCTGAGAGCTGGCAGCCACTGAGGGTCCTGGAGACACAAAAGGCTGGTCCAGGGGACAGATGGGAGATGTGTCATACACCCAGCAGGGTCTGCAGCAGCATCAACTGCTAAGAAAAGGCCAAATTTCCAGGACCCTGACCAAGCTGAACAGGAATAGGCCAGAAGTTTATCTGTCAGCCAAAGCCGAGTCACCTTCAGGTTGGAGACCCTGTCCCCCCGCAGCACAAAGTCAGCCTAACCTCACTCCTGTGCCCCGAATAGCATGTCAGACGCAAGCCGGGAGACAGGGGGACAATCCGAAAGACTGAGCGATTCTACCAAAAAGACTGAGTTAAACCTCAAAAGAGAATGTCAATTATTGTTTCCAACAGAGATTTAAACTGAACTAAATTTTTTCTCTCCATTACCTAGCAGGTGGGCTCCCAGCTCCCTAGGAAAGATCGGGTCAGTTACAGATAATACGTTGGACTGAAAATGGGATTTATAAAGAGGATGCAGATTCTTTGATTATAGATTCCTCTTTGCACACCCCATTTATAGGTAAGAATGATTCTGTGATCACGCGATATGCATTTCTTCATTCATTTATTCAACAAACAGCGGTTAAACGCCTCCCACACGTGGAGAATTATGCTGAGCACTCAGGATGCTGATTGAACTTGGAGGAGAGGCAGATTTTTTTGGTCCAGGAGGAGTGCTGTCTGCAACAGAAGGGTCTTTAAATAAGATTATGTCATATGCTGGGAAGGATGGACTCTGCAATGTACCTTAAATAGCTTAATGCTTCTAAAGCTCTACCTCTCTGGTAAAATAGTTATTATTCCACTTAGAATAAGTAAATGGCTCAAGGCTATTGCTACTGACAACTTTCTCTGGAGCAGGATGGAATATGGACTATAAAGAGACAGTAAAATAGAGCCAGGGCCCAACCAACAGTTGGTCTGGATATTTGTTTAGAAATATCTATGAGACAAGAATATGGTTGCAAAGCCATTCCTCAGGATAGCAAAAGAATTAGCTAGATGACAGAGACCTGCCCCACCATGCAGGCTTTCTAAACCCTAGCATAAAACTGATGGATTCAGTGTATAAGAGAAATTGCAAAGTATATCACACTGATAATTGGTACAAGAAAAAATACAGGTAATAGGCAGAGTGAAATAATTTCTCTCTTTGCAAATATAACCTCTGGAGGGCATGCCAAAGTAAACTTGAGCAACTGTTTTCACCTGAATTAGCAAAAAATAAAAATAAAAATAAATTGTAGCAGAAATTACTAAAAAAAAAAAAAACCTAGAGTTGTACATTTACTGCATTATTACTGCTGCTGTTGATATAAACACTTTTGGGAAAAGCAGTTGACAAAGAACAGGCAGAGCAAGAAAGATCGTCATAAACTTTAACCTACTAATTTTATGCCTAAGGCATTGTCCTAAGCTAATAATTCAGCACAAGCAAAATCTCCATGAAGGAAAAGCAAAAAGAAAAAACTCATGCAAACAGGCTAATTGCAGACAATAGAACAATGTAGTTGCATCACACAAGAAATTAACATATCCTCGCAGACAAAAATAACTAAGAAAAGTATATGGCAGTGTGAAACATGTGATGAAGTCTGACTAATATAAAAAACAGAGTTAAAAATGATACTACAATCGCCCCCATGTAAAACATGAACTTGCAGCATTTGTGTGGGGATGACACGATTATGATTCTCTTTCCTCGATTTTTCACACCGATACATCTCATTTTTAATGAAAAAGAATATTCACGAACAAAATCTAACCTCTCCGTCCAATACAATAGGGTGGCGCATCCTCTCATAAATTTTAAAAACAAACAGTCCCATGAGTGATAGCTGCCCTTCAGGGGCTGGGAAATGGCTTTTAACCAAGATCTATAACGAGTCTGCTGAGTAGTTTGAGATATGTCAGCAGAGAGGCCGCACGTGGGGAGAAGTCATTGCTTCTTCCAGGAACCACATTAGCCAGCTCTGTATCACTCAGCACATCTCACACGGCTGCAGGCTTCCCAGAACCCCGATACCCGGGTAAAAATGGGCTGCAGAAAGCATGGGAAAGCCAACCCAACACAGCCAGGCTGAAAGGTTTTTAATTAGATCAAAAGAGTCCGGTGTGATCTGGTTTTCACATGAAAAGAATTTTTTTTCTCTCTATTTTCTCACTCAAATACTATTGTTGTTCTGTGTCTCCAGGATACATTCAGGCTGACTTCATTTAACTTGGTATTATTTTATGACTTTATCTTATTTTTTTATGACACAGACATAACTCTTTCTAAGACTTAAAGAGATTAGTTCCTCGGTGTTTGAAAAGAAATCTGCCAGGGCCCTTTACCTAAGCTTGCTCACACACACAAAGGTTCCAATCTTTTTATTCAAGTAGAGAAGGACAAAGGACTGAAAGGGACAAGGAAGCTGGGCCACCCCTTTTGTTTGTGCTCAGCACTTTGGATCCCGAGACTTCCAAGAGGAAAGATAGGACAAAACCACCCTTGTATGTGGCAAAGCCAAGTGCGGCTGATTTTTATAATATTGCTCCGATTTCCTCAGGAGAACCACCTCGGACTGACCTCTCTGCCTTCCACAAGAAACAGGGAGACCCTGCCACTGCCATTTCAATAAACAGATGCTACCAAAAGCCCTCTGATAACATTTCACAAAGCCTGTCCTCTGAGAGGGGAGGGCTTTCCCGGGCATCTTCCTGCTCTGTCCGGAACCTCAGGTGACTGCCCTACTTGGGTGAAACCCAGTCCTGCGGGGTTTTTTCGTCTCCTCAAGAGCAGATGCAAGCAGATAGAGAAGAAAGTTGCTTTCTTTGCGCTCCCATTCATTAGTCAAAATGAACAGTTTTCCTTCCAAGAGCTTTTCTTTGTTTCTTTGTTACTAGGTAAGGGCCACGAGCCACAAAGAACTTCTTCTGAGATACAAGCCAGCACATAGAAATTGGACTCTTAAAAATTCATAACCGCTCAACTTACATCATCCTCTGCATTTTGCCTTCTGACAATCATGTGAAAGTCCCAAGGATGTTTGGGTTTTATGCATCTATTATTAGGCCCGGGCCCGACTCTTCCCATGGAATTACGCTCTACTGTGAAGAAGGGCACAGTAACGTGCTTTTAAAATTGCACAGCAAAGATGTTCAGGGAAAGGCTGTATCCAACCTGATATTTCCTGCAATACAAGCATTACAGTGAGCATTTCTTAAGCCTCCTAAGTCTGGCCAGACAATATGTTCTCATGCTGGAAAATCCCAAGCTTAGAAAAATCATTCTCCTGTGTCACCATTTCAGGACAATATCTACATGTATCTCCTTAACTCTGGAGTAGAGAAAATTTCATCAGTACCTGTCCTCACTCTGTTCTTTATAAATGACCCACATCTGTTTCTTTAAGTGCCTAGAAGCTTATTTTCTACAATGTAAATTACTTTATAGACTACTGTAAAATTCCAATTTAATTCATAGATAGCCGAATTAAAAGGTCAAAAGCTTGCAGGGAGTCAGACTTTATGTAGGTAGGAAGATGGTAGGTATGATAAGACAGGAAGGAAAATCTGACTTTTCTTTTTTTTTTTTTCAGTTTTAGGACGGGGTGGGGTTTGAACCTACCACCTCTGGCATATGGGGCTGGTGCCCTACTCCTTTGAGCCACAGGCGCCGCCCAGAAAATCTGACTTTTTAGCCCTTTCCCTGACAGTGTCTCACGTATTCATGTAAATATCTCTCATGGAACCCAGGTTACTACACCAGCCTGAATATGGCCATAATTCTGAAGATCCCATGAAACTCTCTTCTTTGCAAAATACTTTCTTCTCAAATTCATGGCTACCGAGCGATAGCTAAAATTCCTTGTTGACTGAACACAGGCTTCACCACTTGAACTGTTTTAGATTAAGACCAAATAAACCAAAAAAATGCATCATTTGTAATTTGCCTTATAATTCTTCTACAAGGCAAATTACAAATTACCCACTTCATCTGCCATTATCAGCTCTGTTCAGAGTAAAGTTCCTATATCATTCTACGGAGGATTCTTAATCTATAGAAGAAATAATAGTAATGTTTCTAAAGGCTTTCATAATAAGAAGATTCTACAAAAAACTCAAATCAATAAGAAAAGAGCAAACAACCCCATTAATCATTGGGCAAGAGACATGAACACAGCCTTCTCAGAAGAGGACAGACAAATGGCCAACAAAGATATGAAAAAATGCTCATTATCCCAAATCATCAGAGACATGCAAATCAAAACCAACCTGAGATATCCCCTAACCCCAGTGAGAATAGCCCTCATCACAAAGTCTCAAAACAGCAAATGCATATGGAGAGAAGGGAACACTTTTACACTGTTGGTGGGACTGCGAACTCATACAGACTTTTTGGAAAGAAGTGTGGAGAATCCTTAAAGAGCTATAAGTAGACTGTCCATTTGATCCTGCAATCCCATTAAGAGGTATCTACCCAGAAGAACAAAAAATCATTTTGCCATAAGGACATTTACAATTGAATGTTTATTGCAGTTCAATTCACAATAGCAAAGATATGGAGACATCCCAAGTGCTCACTAACCTATGAATGGATAAATAAGCTGTGGTTATATGTATGCCATGGAATACTATTCAGCCATAAGGAAAGATGGAGACTTCACATCTTTTGTATTTACCTGGATGGCTCTGGAGAACATTCTCCTAAGTAAAGTATCACATGAATGGAAAAGCCACATCCCATGTACTCAATACCAATTTTAAACCAGTAAATGATCAACTACAGGTCCACATTATATAAAAACACAATTAAATTCAAGCATCAGGGAGGGGTGTAGGGGATTAGGTAACTCCCACCTAACATGTACAATGTAGGGGTACATGGCACATCTACTCGGGGAAGGACTCAACATCTCAGGCTTTACCTTGCAAACGCAAGGTAATCTAACTGCATGTACCCTTACGTTAGACCATGAAAAAGAGGCTGTCATCATATGAGTATACTGGAATACAGAAATAACACTAGGAGTATTTCTATTCTTTTTCATCTTGCAGCGCCAGAGGCTCAAAACAGCAATGGATGGTGGCAAGGGAGTTTGTTAGATATGATTTCACCATCAAGGTTCAAACATGCCATTCCATGGGCTCTGACACATTTCCCTCCAGCAACTCCATAAGTTTTTCTCTCCATTCTTTCTTCTCCTCTAAGGAGTTGATAAGTTTCTCATTTCCAGTTTCATTCGCAAGATCTTTGTTAGTTTCTACATGTCTTTAGATGTTCAACAAAACAGAATCAACCAGATTCTCTAAGGAAACATGTCAATTATTTGTGAAAGAACCTTCTCACAGCATTGTCTCTTATTATTACATGATGGCATGCATAAAATGCTTTATACTGTAACACTGAGCAAAATACGAATTTCTCTGGAGATGCAGGCATAGAGGGAGAAAGGAATGAGAAACTTGCCATCAGAACTTGCAGAAAACACTGTCACTGAAAATTCAGCCTAGTGAAGGGAACAGGGAATAGTCCAGTAAGATTATGAAATTTTCAACTACAGGAGAAGTGTTCTGCTGGTTATGACAAGAAAAGTGCATGTTCTATCCCTGAGGAAAGACACAGCCACTATTAAAGCCACATTATGATTAATAAAATCAGGCCCAGAAGTTAACTTTCAGAAACAGGTAAAGGAGTCCCTTCTCAACCCTTCCAATGTAATTATTCATAAGGGAGGACGGTAATAATTGCATATGCCCATGATCCGTGTGGGTTTACTTTGAAATTATCTACTATAAACCAGAAATTGTTTGTTTCTTTTCTTTTTTTTTTGAGTCAGAGCCTCAACTTATCACCCTGGATAGAGAGCTGTGGCATCACAGCTCACAGCAACCTCCAATTCCTGGACTCAAGTGAGTCTCCTGCCTCTGCCTCCCAAGTAGGTGGGACTACAGGCGCCCGCCACAACGCCCAGCCATTTTTTGGTTGCAGCAGTCACTGTCGTTTGGCGGGCCTGGGCTGGATTCGAACCCACCAGCTCAGGTGTATGTGGCTGGCGCCTTAGCCCATTGAGCCACAGGCGCCGAGCCCAGAAATTGTTTCTTAAAAGTTTCATGAGTTGTGCATTATACCTCATCATATGCCCATGTTCATTTTAATATAAAAATATTGTTTTAAATTGCCATTTGTTTATCCCTTGAACACTATAGGCTCATTAAGAGCTTTGATTTAATAGGAGCCAAGTTCAGGGCATAGTTTGGACCTGTGTAAAGCACCTTGTTAAAAGGTAGATTCTGATTAGAGGGGCAAGGACAGAGATTCTGTACCATAACAAGCCTTCTGGAGAACTCTGATATATACTAATTAACCAGGACAGTAAGAACCGGACTAGCCAAGAGTGGGGATTTACAGGTCTTTGGTTCTTAGAAACTTATATTGTAGAGATGGCTTCATGATTCATGCAGATAGCTTGAAGTCAAAAAGGGGAACTTCTCTGACCTGATTCAGGGAGCCAAGAAATAGAGCTGAGCTCATTTCAGCCAGCACAGTTGCAACATAAATATATTGCACAGTAAGGAACCGGAGGGGAAAACCAGGAGTTGTGTCTGGAGAAGAGATTAGGAAGAAAGCAGGTTCTAAGAGGAAATGAAAGTCCACCAGTAAAACTTCTACTGGCTTGAGGCTTGGGCTTTGGACATCTGAGCTCAGCATTCCAGCCAGAGAAGAATGTATGTGCAGAGTAGGGGAAAGATATTCCTGCTGAACCAATATGTATCAAACTGTAATTAACCTGAGCTATAGAACATTGATTTCTACAGGTTAGCCATTGCTCTTTGGGAAAGTGTCACTTTGTGTACCTTTGGATCTTAATCAGTTTCCTTGGGAAAATTCCCAACTTTGTCCTTTATTGTGTTCTAAGGAATTTAAATGAACTCTTGCTTCTAAGGAGGAAAGTGATATGTCCAAATCTAGATGGAACTAACTACAGAAAAGAGTTCTGGAGGTCAGGATTAGTGGGGGCAACGTCCCCAAAGGAGTTAGCAGGGAGCAGTGGGAGGGGGGCAATCAGTAAAGAAGCAGCTGCAGGGGAGAAGCTGGACCAGATGGGCCTCACACCAGCTCTGTGCTTCTAAAGCCACGCTTCCTCATTGCAAGAAAAATCTAGAATTTCCTTAGGTTTGAGGCAAAGCCCTAGAATGGGAGTTCCTGATGAATTTCAGATGGATGCTCACCCATGAGGTGTTTTCTGTAGAGATGTGAGGTGTGGCTGGTGATTTTTTTTGAGACAGAGTCTCACTCTGTCACCCTCAATAAAGTGCCATTACATCACAGCTCACAGTAACCTCAAACTCTTGGGCTTAAGTGATTCTCTTGCCTCAGCCTTCCCGCCACAACTCCCAGCTATTTTTTTGTGGTAGTTGTTATTGTTATTTAGCAGCTCCAGAGTGGGTTCAAACCCACCAACCCTTGGGTATATGGCCAGCTCCCTAACCCCTGAGCAATGGGCACCAAGCTGGTAATTTTATCATCATGCTTCATCCCAAAGACTGGCTTGGTGAAAGGTGGAGCTGTGGCATAGTCATTACCCCAACAGAGGGTGGACAGTTGCTTTTTGTTCTGTTCAATGTGTTTTCCCCAAATATTTAGGGACAGACTTTAATGCATTAGCAGTCAGTAGGAGAGCACAAGCATTGAGAAATACCTGGATTCTTTGCCTTTCCCCCAAGTCCTTCCCTAATGGTGTGCTGCACTCCAGATGGCTCTCTGTCCTGTCTGCAGGTGTCCTTACCTCTATGCCAGGTGGGTGTCCCAGCCCTGGCCAACCAGAGACCTACATGAGCTGCTGCACTGTGAGTAGCTTCAAAGTCAGAAGACAGAAGTTCACATCAGGCAAAGTCATCATGGAAAGTCTTCCTTGTCTCCAGAAGCTACCAGGGTCAAGGGCTTTCCTCCTGCTCAACCTTTATCTCTTCTCTTCACCCTCTCTCTAGCCCTTTATCTTCCTCACTCTCCACTCACATAGATATTTTAGCAAAGAAGAGAGGAAAGACAATTGCTCTGAGAGAATTTATACCAAAAACATTATGTAGAGACATACAAACAAGTCATGTAATTATCCTGACCCTGAAAGTTTCCCTTCAAAGAATTTATAGAGATTGAAGTCAAGAAGTTAATACCTCAACCTCACCCCACCCCTCCCCTCCCTTGCTCCTTTCCCCATATTCTTGTGCTATAGTTGGGTTATACTCTTCATATGAAAGGTCTAAATTAGCTTCATAATAGGGCTTAGTACATTGGATACTTTTTCTTCCATTCTTGCGATACTTTGCTAAGAAGAATATGTTCCAGCTCCAACCATGTAAACATGAAAGAGGTAAAGTCTCCATCTTTCTTTAAGGCTTCGTAATAGTCCATGGTATACACTAAATGCAGAAAACAAATGTCTTCATATAATAACTGAGAAAATGCCAGGAAGGCTATGTCAATCAGTTTGATGAAAATGTTCAGATTGCATATGAAACCAGCACATTGTACCCCTTGATTACACTATTGTACACAGCTATGATAAAGACACTAAAAAAGAAAAATAAAATTAAAAGACATGTAGTATAGATTTATCTTTGCTTACACAGCATCTATAGCTACTAGTCTTAAGTTATTATTAATTTCATCACAGGAAAACAGGAATTGTTCTTAGCAGTTCAATCTTCCTTTATTTCTACCCTCTTACTCTTTTGAAATGATAGGAATGTTGTCACATTTTTTTTTTTAAATTTAGCAGCAATGTAATTCACAGGCTGAATATCCTTGAGGACCAAAACTTATTTTTCTTCACTAATGAAGGATAAAAAGAAAATATAATGATGCAGCAAAACTATCTATATAAAATTTTCACTTTGAACTCTAGAAACAATTTCACTTAATGCAATGCATTATGTTCTATAGACCAGGTTACCTTTCCTCCAAAAACATAAAAAATAAAAATAAAATAAAAGACGTTAATACCTAAGAATCAACAGGATGTTCAGAATGAGAACTTTCAACTGTTAGACAAACATTTATCAAACTGTTAACAGGTATGAAATATCATTTATAAGAATACAAAACAGCACGTGTGCATACACGTCAGTTTCTTAACAGCTGTCTCTACTTGTGATCTGTTTTTCCTCATTGTACATACTTGGCTACTCAGAGAGACAAGACCTTTAGTTATAATGAAGAACTCGAAGTGAGCACGAATCAGACGTGCCTAGCTGCTGACTTGGTTTGCCAAATACAAATATCATGGATATAAAAATTAAACTATAGAATGTGTTTTATTGTTGTATTGTCAAAAGGAAAACTCATTAACCAGAATAGAATATATGTTTGCTAATAGTCATTACATGATGCATAACATTTATTGAACAATTTCTAGGGGAAAGGTATGGTGCTAGTTGCTCTAACTACATGATATAATTCAATCCTCACAGGGCATTGTGCCGCGGAGGTGGAGACAGTGCAGAACTACTATTGAATGCCAGTCAATTCCACTGGACTGCAACCAATTACTTTCCAATTTTGTATTACCCTACTGCATCACCAGAATGAGTTTCTGATGATACAAGCCTGGGGTGTGTACCTGATCTTTGGCTATTCTGTGGTGGGGAGAAGAAGGAGCTAGTAGAAGGGGCCTCCAGGGACATGGGTGTCTTCTGAGCAGGAGAGCAATGCTCCTGATCTGTTCCACCAAGGCTACCCCCAGAAATTAAGAGGTAACTCCCTAGGGAAAATCAGGGCACATTAAAAAAGGCAAAATGTTGGGTTCTTAGGAAAGGAAAAATGCCAGAACACACCCAGAGAGGTTAAATGTGTTATCCAAGTTCACATAACCATGAAACATTCATTCATGGTGAAGAAGACAAGGCATCTTGATCCCAGGATACATTCTGTTTCTTCCCCCTCAAACTGCACAGAGTCCAAAAGGTGCACACGCACAAAAAAGTCAATGTATTTTAAAAGCCAAACTGATTGATTTTATTCCTCTTCTTCCCCACTAAGACAGAAAATACAAGTCAGGACTCCCAAACGGCAAGCTTGTGTCAAGAAAGTAATGACTAAATAAACAATAAATGGTAAAGACTTCAAAGGCTCATACAGGTCTGGTTTTAAATCTCATCTCTGCTACGTAATACCTGTGAGGACCGAAGAATATTACGAACCTAAAGAAATCAGCATGGAGCTTTTTCTTTCGGTAATTGTTCAATAAACTTTCTGCATTATAATGTGATTATTGGGGAAAATATTTTGCATTCTGATGAGTGAGTTTTTCTTCTGAAAATATAGCGATTGAAAGCATGCATGACTTCAAAAAGCAAAGATATTTTTAACTTTCTTACAAAGAGCACCTTAGTGTTCACCATTAAAGAAAAGTATAATATGTTGAAATCCTTGAAAAATTGAGGATTTTTTACTTATCGAAGGAATAAAGATTAGGAAGGAAAACCAAGAGAGAGAGAATATATTTGCAATACATATAAAAGGGACTCATTTGGATTATATCTACAAAGAATGACTTCTGTTAAGTATCTACTGTAATAGGACAAGCTACCCCAAAACTGAGGTGCTTAAAAGAGCAACTGCTTATTCTCTCAGTTTCTGTGGATCAGAAACATGGCTTAGGTAAGTGCCTCTGGCTCAGGATGTCTCATGGGATTGCAGTTGAACCATCAGCTGGGACCTGTTTGTAGTCATCTCAAGGCCTCATCAAGGAGGAAGCTGCTTCCACGCTCTCTTACGTGGCTGTAGCCAGGAATCAGATGCTCCTTGGCTATTGGCTGGGAGTATCAGTTTCTTGGTATGTGAACTTCTCCACTGGGCAGCTCAAAGTTAGGTAGCTTCCCCTAGGCAAAGGTGGGAGGAGAGAAAGAGAGAGAGAGAGCATTTGCAACAGAGAAGTTGCCATCTTCTTGAAACTCCATATTAGAAAGGACATCTCAGCCAGGCATGGTGGCTCTTGCCTGTAAGCCTAGCAATTTGGGAAGCTGAGGTGGGTGAATTGCTTGAGTTCAGGAGTTTGAGACCAGTTTGAGTCAAAAGTAAGATGCTATCTCTAGTAAAAATAGAAAAACTAGCCAGGAGTTGTGGTGGGCACCTGTAGTCCCACTACTCAGGAGGCTGAGGGAAGAGGACCTCTTGAGTTAGAGGTTGCTGTGAGTTATGACTCCCTGAGCCCTACACAGGACAACAGAGTGAGATTCTGTCTCCAAAAAAAGAACAAGAAGAAGAAGAAGCAGAAAAAGAAGGAGGAGGAGGAGGAGAGAAATGACATCTCATCACCTTTGCTGTATTCTATTCATTAGATGTGAGTCAAGCTGGGTACAGTGGCTCATGATAGTTGCCCCAGCATCTTGGTAGGCCCAGGTGGGAGGATTAGCTTGAGCTCAGGAGTTTAAGATTACACTGAGTTATGATTGTGCCACTGCATGCCAGCCTGGGTAACAGAGCCAGACCTTGTTTTTAGAAAAGGAAAACAAGTGAGAGGGAGTCATTAGATTCAGTCCCCACCGGGCGGGAAGGGGAAAAAAAAAAAAAGATTCAGTCCCCACCCAAGGGTGTGAACACAGCAGGTGAGGATCACTGCAGGTGGCTGTAGAGGCTGCCTACCTCAAGCTCACACATCCTTGGGAAAAGACAAGCAGCACGATAGAAAAATGAACAAGAATTGAACAAGCTCTCTAGAAAAGAAAATACATCTCTGTTTGTCAATAACATAGGAAACCATGCTCATTAGTCATGAGGGAAATAAAAATGAAAACCAAAATGAAGTACTTCTATGTAACCAACAGAACAGCTAACAATAACAAGATAGGATGTACATCAAGTAGTGGCAAGAATGTAGAACAAGTGGAATTCTTAGGGAGTATAAATTTGTACAGCCATATTAAAAAACAATTTGGCAGTATTTATTAAAGCTGAACTACATACCACATTCTACTACCCACAACCACCATGCCTAGATAAATACCTAACAAAATTGCCTATATGTATGCACTCCAAAGGCATATATAAGAACATTTGGAGATGCTTTATCTATAATAACCAAAAATCTGGGGACCATCCAAACATTCATCAACAATAAAAAGACAAACTGCAATATACTCATACTGTTAATTATAATAAAGCAGTGAAAACAGATAAACCACTGTTCTATTTTAACAACATGAATGAATCTTGGGATATATTAAGTAAAAGAAATAAGTCAGAAAAAACCATGATATCGTATTCATGTAAAACTCAAAAACTGGTGAAATTAATCCATGGTGAGGGGAGTTAGGGGATTGTCCCTATTGTTGGGACTTAGTCACTGGGATGGGGCGAGACGGAAGAGGCTAGGGGCTGGTCATGTTCTATCTTCTTGATACAGTGATACAGATCATTACCTTTGTAAAAATTCAACGTGCTATATACATTTATGATTCATGCATTCTCCTGTAAGCATATATTTCACTAAAAATTGTGCTTACAAATTTTTATTTTTACTTTAAAATAAACTTTCTCCTTGAGAAGCATCTGAAGTTGTCTTCAGAATGGCAGCTGTGAATAAACTCATTAATAAATAAAAGTCTGTGTCCCTTGGTGCTATGCCTTAAATTCTCGTCTCTATAAAGTCCTACATATCAAGAATTGGCTTTCATTTAATTCCTAGAATGTAAAAACTTACCAACTTTTTTTTTTCTTTTCTCATGGAGCATTAGAAATGTTCTCTGATGTGGAAGACACCAAAAGTCAATCTGTCTTTCCCATCTTTATTGAAGTCTGTGGATTCTAGTTCTAGTATCTGTCTTAAAATGAAAAACAAAACAATTCACTAATGAATATTGATACAAAAATTCTCAACAAAATCTTGGCTAACAGATTACAGCTTATCATCAAAAAAGTTATATACATCACGATCAAGAGGTTTTATCCCAGGGATGCAGGGTTGGTTTAATATTCGAAAGTCCATCAACGTTATTCACCGTATCAACAGAAGCAGAAACAAGGACTATATGATTCTCTCAATAGACGCAGAAAAAGCATTTGATAAAATCCATGGTAACATGTTTTTATCTTAAAAGAGTTATCTTTCAGAACCACATTTGTAAATGTGTGTGGTGAGAAAGGCCACGAGGCAGAACTGCGAGTGCTGCCTCCCCTGCAGGAGGAGCAGGTGAGGGTCGGCCAGTTCCCACCCCTGTGCCCCAAGCAGGATGGAGGCCCACTGGTGCACACGGCTAGGGGCCATGTGGGCAGGTAAGTGGGGCTGGTAAGTGGAACTGGAAGACTGAGGCCCAGAGCCCTCAAGGAGTCCACAGATGCCAGCGCCCTGGACATGAGAGCAGAAAACAAAAAACAGTGAATTTTCCCTTCATCACTGTCAGGAGACCCTAAGACTTCTTCCCAGAATGTGGGAAGAGGCAGCTGTCAATCTGTTCACTCATCCATCCTCCCAGCAAGACCCCACTGGGAGGGCGGGGCTGGGACACCCAGGATTCTAGCTAGACCAGGTGACAGTGGCTCTTGTGGGATTAGAGACCTAAAATGGGCCATGCACCCCTAATCCTCCTGTTCACCTGTCCCTGTTTCACAAACCCACACTATTCTAGACCTGTTGTAAATAAGACAAACCTGAGGCCTGCCCTGATGCTGCAGGTAGACTTGTGCAGAGAGCCTGCAGGCAGTCTGTGTATGGTGTGGCCTGGGGCAGGGGAGGCAATGGAAAGGTGGCAGTCAGTGCCAGGAAGAGAACAGAGCAGAGGGTGGGGCAGAGGCAGTGGGAAGGTGGTTAGGGCTCTATGACAAGCCTTGAGCTGGAGATTCCAAGGAGGAAGTCAGTTTCAGATATATCTGGGGAAGGATACTCCAGAAGCAGGGTAGCACATGCCAAGGCCCTGTGGTGGAATGAGGAGGGGGAAGGAGGCCACCAGGCCATGGTGGTCTGTTAGGTTGTGGGGAGTTTGGATTTTTATTTATTTATTTATTTATTTTTTGAGACAGAGTCTCAAGCTGTCACCCTGGGTAGAATGCCATGGTGTCACAGCTCAAGGCAACCTCAAAAACTTCTGGGCCCAAGCGATTCTCTTCCCTCAGCTTCCCAAGTAACGTAGTAACGCCCAGCTTATGTTTTGGCCTGGGCTGGATTTGAACCTGCCAGCTCCAGTGTATGTGGCTGGCACCCTAGCCACCTGAGCTATAGGTGCTGAGCCAGGAGTTTGGATTTTTAAAGCATAATGAGAGGCTCAGTGCCTATGGCTCAACAGGCTAGGGCACCAGCTACGTACACCTGAGCTGGCAGGTTCAAATCCAGCCTGGACCTGCCAAGCAACAATGACGGCTGCAACCCAAAAACAGCCAGGCGTTGTGGCGGCGCCTGTGGTCCCAGCTACTTGGGAGGCTGAGGCAGGAGACTCGCTTGAGCCTAGGAATTGGAGGTTGCTGTGAGCTGTGATGCCACAGCACTCTACCCAGGGCGACAGCTTGAGGCTCTGTCTCAAAAAAAAAAAAAAAAAACATACTGGGAAATTAGAGAGAGATTTTGAGCTGATTTACATTAAAATTTGTTTAATCTGGGCAGCACCTGTGGCTCAAAGGAGTAGGGCGCCAGCCCCATATGCTGGAGGTGGCGGGTTCAAACCCAGCCCTGGCCAAAAACTGCAAAAAAAAAAATAATAATAATAAATAAAATAAGATAAAATTTGTTTAATCCTTTTAAATTCATGATTCGTTTAAAATAATTTTGTTTGTTTGTTTTTAAGACAGTCTCACTATGTCTCCCTAGGTAGAGTGCTGTGGTGTCACAGCTCACAGCAACCTCATACTCTTGGGCTTAAGTGATTCTCTTGCCTCATCCCCCCAAGTAGCTGGGACTACAGGTGCCCGACACAACACCCGGGTATTTTTGTTGTTGTCATTGTTGGTTAGGCCTGGTCTGGGTTCAAACCCGCCAGCTCTAGTGTATGTGGCTGGCGCCCTAGCTGCTGAGCTACGGGCACCAAGCCGGTTTAAAATAATTTTTATTTCAGCTTTATTGAGAAATAATTCACATATTATACAATTTACCCATTTAAAGGGTGCAGTTCTGTAATTTGTAGTACACTCACAGAGATGTGTAACCATCCCCCATCTAATTTCAGAACATTCTTACCAGTCCTCTCCCCAGCTCCTGGCATCCATGAATCCACTTCCCGTCTCTGTGGACCTGCCTGTTCTGGACATTTTGTATAAATAGAGTCACACACTGGTGTGTCCTTCTGTGCCTGGTTTCTCTCAGACACAGCACGATGTCTTCAAGGTCCATCCACATTGTAGCTTGTGTCAGAGCCTCCATTCTTTTTCGTGGCGGAGTGATATTCCTGTGTGGATGGACCACGCTTTATTTATCCACTCATGTGTGGCTAGACATCTGGGGTGCTTCCGCTCTCTGGTGGTTATGAATCATGCTGCTGTGGACCTTTGTGTACAAGTTTATGTATGGATGTGTGTTTTTATTACACTTGGGTGTGTACCTAAAGTGAAATTGCTGGGTCATCTGTGAACCATTGACTACATTTAACATTTGACGAACCTCCAAAGTAGTTACCTCCTAGCCCTGACCCTAACATCTCCCTCTTACATTCACCCACAAGAGTGTGAGCCTCTGGTTTCTTGCTGATTGGCATTTTTTTTTTTTTTTGAGACAGAGCCACAAGCTGTCACCCTGGATAGAGTGCTGTGGCATCACAGCTCACAGCAACCTCCAATTCCTGGGCTCAAGTGAGTCTCCTGACTCTGCCTCCCAAGTAGCTGGGACTACAGGCGCCTGCCACAAGGCCTAGCCATTTTTTGGTTGCAGCCACCATTGTTGTTTGGCAGCCTGGGCTGGATTCACCCGCCAGCTCAGGTGTATGTGGCTGGCACCTTAGCCCATTGAGCCACAGGCGCTGAGCCCTGATTTGCATTTTAAACAACTCTTGTGGCTGCTGGGTAGAGTCTGGGTTGTGGTGACCAAGTGGGCCTTAGAGTGGGCATAGAGGAGAGAGAAGGGATGGTTACTTGCTAGGACCCAGGGATAAGGGATAGGAGAGATCTGGGGAGGTTACTGCATGCCAACCTTAAAGTTTCAGGGACTTCATTAGGATGGCAAATTGAAGTCTGGGGCCCCTGAGTTGGGGAAGGAAGACCATGGTGAGGATGAGAGACATTCAGCCTTAACTTAGCTCTCTGTCCCCCTCCCCAGTAGGCATTCCTTTTGGGGCCCAAATCACTGGGGTTAAGGAAGCTGCCCCCCACTCTCACCTGTACATGGCCTCACTGCAGAAAGATGGCTCCCACCTGTGAGGGGACATCCTCATGCACCCACGATGGATGTTGACAACTGTCCACTGCCTGGCCAAACCATGAGTAATCCTGCCCTGGCTATCCCTCTGTCACCTCAGGTCTAGCACCTATCCTGTGGTTCCCATTCTTACCAGGAATGGGATTCTGAGGAATTTAAGCCAGTCGTGGGGGCCCCTTGCCTTTCAGCAATAGCTGCAGGGATCCCTAGGAAAGATTTACTCCCTGCAACAGCAACAGGAAGGGCTAGCTCTTTCCACGGGGACCAAGTTGGGCTGCTATGACATTTAGGAATGTGTTGGCCACCTGTGGCCACAAGAATAAATCTAGCCTGCCAGGGTAGCAGAGCCAACACCGGAAACAAACCTAGTCCCATCAAGAAGCCACTAAATAAGTCCATGCGGAAGCTGCTCTGCTTCTGGACTGGCCAGCAATAAAGACTCCAGATCAAACTGTTTGAAGGAGTGATCCAAGTGCTCACATGAGGCGCTCAGGAGCCCATCTGTCTCTCAGCTCTGCTACATTATGGCATTATTCAGGAAGACTTTGACCGCATTATTGCCTTATGAGGAAGGCTCTCTCACATGGTGGCAAGGATGGACCACTTAAGTCCTGCAGAAAGAGAACCTGGTTCTTTACAGTTTGGGCAAAGTTATGAGGAATGGCATTTGCCAACTTCTGAACAAATTGCTGTGGCTGAGGAAACCTCCCGGGGCTGATCTTCTGGAGGCCCTAGTCTATGGTAGGCACTTTGGGGTACAAAGCCCTGGAGCAAGAGTCTGGGGCCGGGATATGGGGTTGGTGGGGGTGAGAAAGTAGGAAAAGTGAGGGAGGTGGGTTGAGAAGACACTAGGGAAGGATGGCCATGCCTGACTCCTGACAGGACAGAGCAGCTGAAGCTGGTGCTAGGGCTCCATGCCCTCAGTGGCCCTGGGTTCATCTGCATCCAGGCAGCTGTCCAGCACACTGACTACAGGCCAAAGCCAGGTCTGGATAACAACCTCACGCTGCTTCACTAGTGCTGGAGGGAAGGTGATGAGGGACCAAGAGCCCCACTCCCCACCACCACCATCCTGCCCCCACTTCATTCTCCACCCCCTTTCACCACTCCTGTGTTCTGCAGCTGGACCTGAAAGTTAAGCTCAGTATGACCATCCAGCCCCCATGCTTGCCCAGAAGTCACGTGGTGGTGACAGAGGAGCTTGATGTGGCTTGGCTAGCTGGGAACAGATCCAGCAGGGGGAGCAAATGGCACAGGGGCTTGAGGAACTGGACCTCAAATGTGCAAAAGTAGTTGCCGTTGCTTCTGTCATGGCACCATCACCTCCAACATGGTCTGCCTGGCAGCTAATGCCATGAACCAAGCCCCATGCAAGGTGAAGGGGCTAGGCAGGAGCAGAGCCTGGTGGGAGGGCTTGGCAGGGCTCTGTTGTCCACCTCCATCAGTAGGAGGAGGCATGGTGGCAACCAGGGCCAACCCCCAAGGAGTCCTGGAGGGTGGTACTAGCATTAACCCCATTTCTCAGATGCAGACACTGAGGTACAGAGAAGTTAAGCAGCTTGCCCAAGGCCACACAGGGAGTGGCAGAACTATGGTTTGAACTCTACCAGGATGATGACATAAAGTAGGGCATATGCAAAGAGCCCCTGGAGCAGAGAGTGTTAGAACAGGAAGGGAGCAGGAGTAGGGGGTGTGTCTGGGAGAGGTCCCAGTGTCTCACTGAGCCCCAGGGATGACAGGGTAGGCAAGGGGCCACCTTCCAGTGGGTGCAGATGCTGACTTGCAGCTTGCCCCACAGGGTGATGCTGGTGAGCCCCTGGTGCATAGCAAACGCCAGGTGGCTGAAGTCCTGTCCTTCAGTTCCTAGATCTGCACTGATGTCTTCAAGCCCACTGTGGTGCCCTAGGCCCTGTGTCAGGAAGGTCATCATCTGGCAGTCCCTGCCTCCAGCCTGATAATGGGGGTGCCTGGGACCTACCCCTCAACACAAATATAGCTGGGCAAGACTTGCCCCTCAGGATTACTAGTAGAACCAGGGGAGGGTCCAGGAAGGGACTGGCGTGTCTTGGAGGAGTAATAAATCTCAATGAAGAAACTGCTAAGCTGCCGGAAACTGCTGGACTCTGACCCTGCCTCTCCCTAAAATAACCATGCAGCCTCAGAAAGCCTCGGTTTCGTCCCTTGCAAATTAGGAGTTGCACACTTTTTAAGGCTTCTTGCAGGAGGGTGGCATTGGCAGCCAGGAGGGGGCCTTTAGGGTCTCCTCATGCTCAGTGAGCACTAGTAGGTGCCAGGACACCGTGCACCGCCCAAGCAGGGGAGACTGAGCCCATTCATCCAGAATCTTCTTTTTAGGTAACACTCAGGGAGAGATAATTCACACTTCATGCAATTCACCTATTTAAAGTGTGCAATTCAGATCAGGAGCAGGAGGATCCTTGAGCCCAGGAGTTGGAGGCTGTAGTGAGCTATGATCCTGACAATGCACTCCAGCCTGGGTGACAGGAGATCCTGTCTCAAAATAAAGAAATAGGTTCGGCGCCTGTGGCTCAACGGGCTAAGGCGCCAACCACGTACACCTGAGCTGGCGGGTTCGAATCCAGCCCGGGCCCGCCAAACAACAATGACGGCTGCAACCAAAAAATGGCCGGGCGTTATGGTGGGAGCCTGTAGTCCCAGCTACTTGGAAGGCAGAGGCAGGAGACTCGCTTGAGCCCAGGAATTGGAGGTTGCTGTGAGCTGTGATGCCATGGCACTCTGTCCAGGGTGACAGCTTGAGGCTCTGTCTCAAAAATAAATAAATAAATAAGGGCGGCACCTGTGGCTCAGCGAGTAGGGCGCCAACCCCATATACCGAGGGCTGCAGGTTCAAACCCAGCCCCAGCCAAACTGCATCAAAAATTAGCCGGGCACTGTAGCGGGTGCCTGTAGTCCCAGCTACTTGGGAGGCTGAGGCAAGAGAATTGCTTAAGCCCAAGAGCTGGAGGTTGCTGTGAGCTGTGACTCCACAGCACTCTACCGAGGGTGGTAAAGTGAGACTCTGTCTCCACAAAAATAAATAAATAAATAAATAAATAAATAAATAAATAAACCAGGTGGGGTGGCTCATGCCTGTAATCCTGGCAGTCTGGGAGGCCAAGGTGGGTGGATTCCTTGAAGTTAGGAGTTTGAGACCAGCCTGAGCAAGAATGAGAACCTGTCTCTACTAAAAAGAAAAAAATTGGCTTGGCGCCCATACATAACGGTACCAGCCACATACTCTGAGGCTGGTGAGCTCAAACCCAGACCAGGCCAGCTAAACAACAATGACAACTGTAACAAAAAAATAGCTGGGTATTGTGGCAGGCGCCTGTAGTCCCAGCTACTTGGGAGGCTGAGGCAAGAGAATCGCTTAAGTTGGAGAGTTTGAGGTTGCTGTGAGCGTGACGCCACAGCACTCTACCATGGGTGACATAGTGAGACTCTGTCTCAAAAAATAAAAAAAAGAGGAGCGGCTCCTGTGGCTCAGTGGTTGGGGCGGGTTCAAACCCGGCCCCAGTCAAACTGCAACAAAAGATAGCCAGGCATTGTGGCGGGCACCTGTAGTCTCAGCTACTCGAGAGGCTGAGGCAAGAGAATTGCCTAAGCCCAGGAGTTGGAGGTTGCTATGAGCTGTGATGCCATGGTACTCTACCAAGGGCAATAAAGTGAGACTCTATCTCTATAGAAAAAGAAAAAGAAAAAAAATAGAAAAATTAGCCAGCTGTTGGGGTGGGCACCTGTATTCCCAGCTACTTGGGAGACTGAGGCAAGGGAATCGCTTGAGCCCAAGAGTTTGAGGTTGCTATGAGCTATGATGATGCCCCAGCACTCTACCCAAGAGACAGAGTGAGACTCTCTCTCTCAAATAAAAAAAGTAAATAGGCTTGGCACCAGCCATGTACACCTGAGCCAGCGGGTTCGAATCCAGCCCGGGCCCACCAAACAACAATGATGACTGCAACCAAAAAATGGCCGGGCGTTGTGGTGGGCACCTGTAGTCCCAACTACTTGGGAGGTGGAGGCAAGAGACTTGCTTGAGCCAGGAATTGAAGGTTGCTGTGAGCTGTGATGTTACAGCACTCTATCCAGGGTGACAGCTTGAGGCTCTGTCTCAAAAAAAAAAAAAAAAAAAGTAAATAAAAAAATGTCCAATTCACTGGGCTTCAGTACTTTCAGAATTGTGCAACCATTACTGTAGTCAATTTGAGAACATTTCATTACCTAGGAGAAAGCCCTGTCCTCATCAGCAGTCACTCCCCACCTCATCCCCCAGGGGGTGGATCTGCCTTCCCATCTCTGAAGATCTGCTGTTCTACACATTTCACATAAATGGAATCTCACACTGGGTGTCCTTCTGTGTCTGGATTCTCTCGCTAAGCACAATGTCCTCAAGGGCCATCCACACTGTAGCTTGCATCAGAGCCTCATCCCTTTTCATGAATAAATAGTATTCCAACGTGTTGGTGGCCTCTCCTGTGTTTGTCTATCACCCACCTGTGGATGGACTGTTGGCCTGTCTACACATGTCTGAGTTGTGCTGCTGTGAACATTCTTGCGCATGTTTTTGTGTGGACGTGTACTTTCCTTCCACTTGGTTGCATACCTGTCAGTGGAGTTGTTGGGTTGCCAGGTAATTCAGTTTTTTGGTTTTTGTTTTTAATTTTTTTTTTTTTTGAGACAGAGCCTCAAGCTGTCACCCTGGATAGAGTGCTGTGGCTCACAGCTCACAGCAACCTCCAATTCCTGGGCTCAAGCGAGTCTCTTGCCTCTGCCTCCCAAGTAGCTGGGACTACAGGCACCCGCCACAACGCCCGGCCATTTTTTGGTTGTAGCCATCATTGTTGTTTGGCTGGCGCTGGCTGGATTCGATCCCGCCAGCTCGGGTGTATGTGGCTGAGGCCTTAGCCCATTGAGCCACAGGCACCGAGCCATTGTTTTTAATTTTTTTGTAAAGACACAATTTGCTATGTTGCCCAGGCTGGTCTTGAACTCCTGGCATCCAACGATTTTCCTCTCTCAGCTTCCCAAAGTGCTGAGATTACAGACAAGAGCCACCAAGACTGGCTGGTAACTCTTTAACTGGTTAAGGAACTGATAGACTGTTTTCCAGTAGAATCCTTTAATTTTATGAAAATTCTCAGACTGGCAATGAAGTTGAAATCACTGCACAGAGCACATCCATGTGCCCACTCCCTGGCTCTGCCACACCCAGTGAGTGTACCAGCTCCATCTCAAGTTTGACCCTGATCTACCTATTCCTGCTTTAGGCGTTGCCCAGGAAGTTGCAGACTCAGGAAGAATCCCTTGGACACTGGGGCATGATGCCATTGGCTTTGGATTTGTTTAGCGTTCCCATTCTTTCTCCCTCTTTTGAACATACAGCAAAACATACAAATCCAAGTGCATGCCTTGCTGTGTTCCAACAAGTGCAGACATGTGTGTAACCTAAACCCTTCCCAAGCTCTAAAGCATGACATTCCCTCAAACCCCTTCGCAATTGTGCCCAAGATCGGTTTTTTGCATAGTTATTTCTGCACACAATAAATAAGTTAAAAGGGACAAAAGGTCACCCAAGGGGAAGAAAGTTCGCTGCTTCACCTAGGAGGCAATCCTCCTGCCTCAGCCTCCCAAAGTGCTGGGATTGCAGGCATGAACCACCACACCCAGCCATAGTCAGATTATTGTAGGACACCCCTCAACTGGGCACTGTCCAATGTTTTTCTAACAACTGGACTGGAGTGACAAGTTTTGGGGAGGAGCAGGTAGCATTTTTAATCTTTAACTTTTTATGGGGGCATCAGCTAGAGACAGAACATTCCCAGGTCACCAGGGAATAGCCTGATGACTTTTCACAGAGTTCACCCCTGTAGCCAGCATCAGGATAGGTACTGTCTGTCTGAGGCCCCCTGTGCAGATGACCACCCCCCTCATCCTAGCCCCGGAGACAGGCCCTGTTTGTTATGACCGCCCAGTAAAGGAAGCTCTGCCCAGTGCCCTGCAGTGCCCAGGATGACCCGAGTTATCACAGTGCCCAGTGAGAGGCCCTGTGATGGACATTCTACTTGTTTCTGAAGCTTTGGGCTCTTACAAAGGCCTAAGCTGGGCCATCAGAGCTGACCTACATTTCCTGAGTGCACTCCCACTGGCAGAGGACAGGAGAGCTGGGCACCATAGGCACAGACACCCCTACTGCCCCCCAAATTTTCAAGCACAGAGAAAAATGAAAGATTATACAGAGGGCAACTGTGCATCCTTCCTCTGGGTTCAGCACTGGTTAACACTACGCGACATTTGCCCGATCTGTCGTGTATGTCTATAATTTTGAGGCTGAAACATTTAAAAATAAATTGCAGATCCTACATCATCACATTATTTGCAGAGCTTCCCAGGAATGAGGTCATCCTCCGTCTCTCATGGTGGCTTCCCTATGACCAGTCTGATTTCCAGATAACTTTTTTCTTTTCAGTCTTTTGAAAATTGTAGTGAATGGCTCCACGCCTGTAGCTCAGCAGCTAGGTCGCCAGCCACATATACCGGAGCTGGTGGGTTCGAGTCTAGCCAGGGCCTGCCACACAACAATGACAACGACAATCAAAAAATAGCTGGGTGTTGTGGTGGGTGCCTATAGTCCCAACTACTTGGGAGGCTGAGGCAAGAGAATCACTTAAGCCCAAGAGTTTGAGGTTGCTGTGAGCTGTGACACCACAGCACTCTACCCAGGGTGACATAGTGAGACTCTGTCTCAAAAAAAAAAATTGTAGTGAAATTCACACACCATACAATTTGCTCATTTAAAGTAAACAATTCAGGGGAGGCATGGTAGCTGATAATCTAGCACTCTGGAAGGCTGAGGTGGGAGGATAGCTTGAGCTCAGAAGTTCAAGACGAGCCTGAGCAAGAGCAGGATCCCATCTCTACTAAAAATAAAAAAACTAGCAGGCACAGTGAAGAGTCCCCGTAGTCCCAGCTATTCAGTGGGCTGAGGCAGGAGGATCACTTGAGCCCAGGAGTTTGAGTCTGCAGTGAGTTGTGATTTTGCCACTGCACTCTAGCAGGTGAGACAGAGCTGAACGTAAGAAGGAAAGGAAGAAACAAAGAGAAAGAGAGAGAAAGACCAACAGGAAAAATAAAGTCTCTCAAGAAAGACAAGTTGTCTGGGGTAGCCTTTTCCTGGTACAGATATTTTGCTAATGTTGATTTCCTTTATAGATGTGAATTTCTTTTTCAAAAGGGCCACTTTTTTAGAGTTACTCCTGTGTCTGCAATTTATCAGAATAACCAGCCTGAAATATGCCAAATGCTGTATTTTGGGGAGGTATATTCTGGTCATATTTGGGGTGCTGCATCCCGAGCCCCGCCATTTGTCTGTCCACCTTTGCATGGACATAGGGGCTGTTTCTGTCTCTGCCTCTTCCTCTGCCTGCTGTGTGCAACACTATAGCCCTTTGTGCCTGTTTCCTTCTTACAGAGGCCCCCTTGGCCCTTCTTCAAAGGAGGCTGCCGTTTTTATTGTTCTTTGACATCAGTAAGGGAGACCTTGATTGAGAGGCAGGGAGTCTGGGAGGAGGGGTCAGAGGCCTCCTCACCCTCACCACAAGGTCCTAGGGTGGCTCCAGCTGGACCAAGATTGAAATGGGGAGGAGAGGCCTGCAGGGCGGAGACCTCCCTCATGGAGAAAGCTTATCTTTAGGCCACAGATGCATCTTCTCAGCTGCTCCTTCCTGGTTTCCCCACCCCACCCCAGCCTGTGACACTGGCAGCCTCTCCACTTGGGACCTCGCACACCCCAGTGTAAAAGGGAGACAACCACGTAGCATCTGCGGGCACCAAGCAGGCTATGCTGGGTCTCTGATGGGTTTCAGCTGGACAGATGTTTCTAGGAGGTGAGACAATGACACTGGATGAAGGGCCTGGGGCCATTATGACCCATGACCACAAAGTGGTGACTACAAATGGTGGAAATCTACCCTCTGGCAGATTTCCTAGAGACCAGAAGTCTGGCTCAGATGTGGGTTGGTAAGGCCTGGCTCCCTCCAGAGGTCCAGGGGAGGGTCCTCTTGCCTCTCCCAGTTCCTGGGGGCCCCAGGAGTCCTTGGCTTGTGGCCATGTCACTCCAGCCTCTGTCTCCATCTCCACACAGTTATCTTCCTTGTATCTGTGTCCAAACTTCCATCTTCTCATAAAGATACTCAGCCTTTGGATCACAATCTTATGTTAACTAATTCTATCTGCAAAGGCCCTTTTCCAAGTAATGTCATGTCCTCAGGTGGCCATGAGTTTGGGGGGACATCTTCCACCCCAGGGCAGACACGGAAGCTGTTGTCAGCACTACTGTAAATATCAGACAGGCCCCCAGCCCTACAAGCACCCTAGATGGGAAAGCAGCTATCCTAGGCCCCAGCCATGTCCCTGGTGGGCATGGGACTCAGAACCTAACTCTGAAATCATACCCAAGAATGTCAGACACCCAATGGGCACCCACCTTGCCACACAGCTTCAGCATCATTCTGGAATAAAGGCATAGCAGGCATAGCGAAGCTGCAAGGAAAATGTCCCTAAAGGCTGGGGATGAGACGGATGGGACATCTGACAGGAATGTAGATTCAGTAGAAATTTGCAGCCTTATGTCCCTTCTCAAATCGGATTGTTTCTCTCTGAGAGCTTAGGAGTCACACACTGGAGCATTTAGGGTTAAAGAGTCATGATGCCTGCAGTTTTACTATCAAGTCCTTCTGGAAGAAAAAATGAAGGAGAAAGAGACAGAGAGACTGAGACAGAAAAAAAAGAGACACACACACAGAGAGAGAGACAGAGAGCACACAGGCAAATGTGGCAAAATGCTTACATTTGGAGAATCTAGGTGAAGGGTTGTTGGGTGTTCAGAGTGTTTTCCTTACAACTTCTCTGTAGTTTGAGAAATTTTCAAAACAAATAGTTGAAAGGGAAAGAGCCCTTCCATTATTCCAGCATAACACTAAGACTTGAAACGCCAGGAAATCTTAACGCTCAACTAGTAGGAGGTCAGTAGAGGGTACCCAGATTGACAACAATTACCCTAATGGTTCCCAACATCACAAATAACTATGGGTGCAGCTAAAGGACACTTTTCTAAGTTAGTTATCAGTGGTAACAACAATACAACAACATGGGTGGCCAGGCATGGGGCTCATGCCTATAATCCTAGCACTCTGAGAGGCTAAGGAGGGTGGATTGCCTGAGCTCAGGAGTTCGAAACCAACCTGAGCAAGAGCAAGACCCCCGTCTCTAAAAATACCTGGGTGTTGTGTGGTCTCTAAAACTACCTGCGTGTTGTGGCAGGTGCCTGTAGTCCCAGCTACTTGGGAGGCTGATGCAAGAGAATCATATGAGCCCAAGAGTTGAGGGTTCAAGGGTGACAAAGTGACACTCTGTCTCAAAAACACTGGTGGATGAAACTGACCTCTCCTTTCGTATTTATATTTTAGTTTTAATTTATCTCTACCACCACGCTAGGAAAGACCACACATTCATGTGCCCCTGAAGGGAGGACTCACACGTCTGGGTCTACAGCCCAAAGGTCCAGGAACAGGGGTTACAAAAGTGTTGGTTCCATTTGCAGGAACCATCCGTCATCTCTCTGGGAAAATATCAGTTGGCCCAGGAGGTCAGAGGGCAGCGAAAGCCAAAAGCCTTGCAGAGTGGCTCAGGCAAGATGGGGACAAACCAGCTCCACCCGCCAGGGTGCGCCTGCTGTAAAGCCTGGCCGCTCCCCTCCACCACAGGGAGGAAACCAGTCCTGCTCAGGCCCACCCAGCTCTCTGCCTGCCACAGAGAAGAGCCCATCACACAGCCACAGCTCCCACCCCACATCCCTCTGCTCCACCGACCCCAGCATTAAGGGGTTGCCTCAACAGAATCCTGTCCCTCGGGCGGCGCCTGTGGCTCAGTGGGTAGGGCGCTAGCCCCACATAGTGAGGGTGGCAGGTTTGAACTCTGCCCAGCCAAACTGCAAAAAAAAAAAAAAAAGAAGAAGCCTGTCCCTCCTACCAGTATGAATCCCCTTGGCTGTGTAATAAACACCCACAAACTGGCTTAAAACAACAGGAATTGGTTCTCTGACAGATCTGGAGACCAGAAGTCTAAAATCAAGGCATCACCAGGGCTGAGAAAGGCTCCAAAGGAGGGTTTTTCCCGCCTCTCCAAGCTTCTGGGGGCACCAAAGGTCTTTGGCTTGTGACTACATCACTCTAGTGGTTTCTTGTGGCTTCTCCTCTCTATCTGAGTCTCCTTGTATGTCTTTTTTATTTTTTTGTAAGACAGAGCCTCAAGCTGTCACCTGGGTAGAGTGCTATTAAATCACAGCTCACAGCAACCTCCAACTCCTGGGCTCAAGTGATTCTCCTGCCCCCACTCATTACTTGAAATTGTTTCAGCCACCTGAAAAGGAACTGGAATTCAAAGCCTCCGCCTTTTAAAAAAAAGTACATGAATAACAATGGTCTCAGTGATGGACAAACGACAAGGCACAGAGAGTTAAACAGTGGCATAATTACATGGTGGTCCTGGCACCTTCTGTCTCCTGAAGTGTGAGTTTGGAAGGTTTTATTTTAAAAAGTTGAAAGCAACCAATCAGGCTGACACTCCATGATGTGTCCCTAAGCACAAGGCCCCTGGAGACAGGAAAGAGCAGCCTGTGCCAGAGTGGGAGTGGGTAGGAGGTGGCACCGCCCAGGCTAAGGCTTGGAGGCAGGAGACAGTCTGGGTGGTACTGGGTCCAAGATTGGGGGCCCTCAGGGTCAGCAGGGCCAGGCCTGAGGACAGCTGAAAGGACTTTGGCTGATAGAACTAAGAAGGAAGGGCTTTGGGCTCCCCGCCGAGAAGCCTGTGTGTCTCTTTAAACACAGCCTCCTGCACAGAGGAAAGTGGGGAATAGGCCAAGAAAAGAGTGGCTTTCCTTGCCACTGAAGGAAATCTAGCTACCCTCCAGAGAAGCTGCCAACCTGAGGCCAGGGTGGGAGGACTAGTGACAATCCCGGTTGGTCACTCACCCATACCTCATTAGGGGCCCAGTGGAGTCCCAGACAGCAAGCCTGGAGTGGCCACCAAAAGAAGAATTACAAGGGTGGCAGGTGAGGGAGCCAACTGGGCACCCAGTTCAATGCAAGTTTCTGATAGTCAACATAATTTTTACTCTAAGTATATCCCAAATACTGCATAGGATACACTTTTACTAAAACATAGGCTATCTTTATAAAATATGAAATTTAAATTTTACTTGGTACTCTCTATTCTTACTTGCCAAATCTGGCCACCCTCCACAGGTTGTCCTGGAAGGCCTCTTCTTGGAAGTAGAAGGGGACTCAGTCAGATGCTCCTTCCAAGGGGCCAGGACTGAGCACAGTGGGATCTAGGTAGGAGGTCCCAGATACTGCCTGAGAGCTGAGAAGGCTTTCCAGAGAAAGGACCAAAAACTAGGTCTTTAGCCAGGCATGGTAGCTCACATCTGTAATGCTAGCATTCTGGGAGGCTGAGGTGGGTGGATTGCTTCAGATCAGGAGTTAAAGACCAGGCTGAGCAAGAATGAGATCCCATTTCTACCCAAAGTATAAAAACTAGCTGGGCGTTGTGGTGGGTGACTGTAGTCCCAGCTACTCGGGAGGCTAAGGCAAGAGGATTGCTTGTGGCCAGAAGTTTGAGGTTGCTGTGAGCTTTGATGACATGCCACTCTACCCAGGGTGACAGAGTGACACTCTGTCTCAAAAAACAAAAACAACAATAAAAAATATCCTGGGTCTTCAAAATAAAGCCAGGCTTTATTTTGTAAACCTAAACCAAGGTCTCCTGGGGACCCTAAAATTTCCCACAGGCCCGTCCTCAGCCCAGCCTTAGGGACCTGCCAGGGAAGGACAGTGCAGTGGCAGGAATTCTGCTGGCCCTGCAGTTGTTTACCATCCAGAGAGGGGCTTTGAAGCCAGCTGGCCGCTCCAGGGCCTCATCTTCTGCTCTAGTTATGCACGTTTCTTGGATCCTCCTCCATGTGAACTTTTCAAGCCTAACGGCCCCTGGGGTTGGGGCTCTTTGGCTCTGGGCTTTTCTGAAGTTTCAAGGGACCTGATGCCACCTGCTTCTGCAAGTGAGTCTCCCAGAGTGAAGCCATCAGTCCCATAGCCCCTGCTTTGTTTTGTTTGATTGTTTGATTGATTTTAAGAGTCTTGGTATCACTCTGAAACCTGGGCTAGAGTGCAGTTGGCAGCATTATAGCTCACTGCAGCCTCCAACTCCTGGGGTCAAGGGATCCTCCTGCCTTAGCCTCTGACGTACCTAGGACTACAGGCATGAGCCACTGAGTCCAATTGCCCTTATTTTTAATGGAGGTATTATTAATATATCATATAACTCACACATTTAAAATGTAAGTTCAGCTGGGCATGGTGGCTCATGTCTGTAATCCTAACTCTGGAAAGCGCACACAGGAGGATGGCTTGAACTCAAGAGTTCAAGACCAGCCTGAGCAAAAGTGAGAACCCTATCTCTACTAAAAATAGAAAAATTATCCAGGTGTCCTGGAAGGTGCCTATATTCTCAGCTACTCAGGAAGCTGAAAGGCAAGAGGATCACTTGTAGCTGGGACTACAGGCATGTGCCACACACAATGCTATTTTTTGATATTGGGTCTGGGTCTTACTCTAGCTCAGGCTGGTCTTGAACTCCTGAGCTTAAAAAATTCATCTCCTTTGCCTTCCAGAGTGCTAAGATTACAGGTGTGACCCACCATACCCAGGCACAGTTCAATGATTTTTTTTTTTTTCGAGACAGAGTCTCAAACTTTTGCCCTGGGTAGAGTGCCATGGCATCACAGCTCACAGCAAACTCAAACTCTTGGGCTTAAATGATTCTCTTGCCTAAGCCTCCCAAGTAGCTGGGACTGTGTGGTGCCTGTGGCTCAGTGAGTAGGGTGCCAGTCTCATATGTGGTAGGTGGCAGGTTCAAACCCAGCCCCAGCCAAAAACTGCAAAAAAAAAGAAAGAAAGAAAGAAAAATACCAAGTAGCTGGGACTACAGACACCTGCCACAACACCCAGCTTTTTTTTGTTACAGTTGTCATTATTGTTTAGCTGGCCCAGTTTGGGTTCAAATCTGCCAGCCTGGGTGTATATTGCTGGTGCCATAACCACTGTACTACAGGCACTGAGTCACAGTTCAATGATTTTAATTATATGCACAGAGTTGTGTAATCACCACCATGGCCAGTTTTAGAACATTCTCATCACCCTAAAAGGAAGTTCTGTCCCTATCAATAGTTATTCCCTACTCCTCTACTCATTGCACCCTCAGATCCACCCCCGTCTCTGTGGATCTGCCTGTTCTGAACCTTTCATATAAGTGGAATCACACACTTCGAGTCCTTCTATTCTGTCACTGAGCATGAAGTCTTCAAGATCCATCCACGTGTGGACCGTCAGAACCCTTTTCTTTTTTCATGGCTGAATGGTATTCCATTGTATGAATGCATTACATTTTGTTTATCCTTTTATCTGTTGAAAGACACTTGGGCTGGCTCGGCGCCTGTGGTTCAACGGGCTAAGGCGCCAGCTATGTACAGCTGAGCTAGCGGGTTCGAATCCAGCCTGGGCCCGCCAAACAACAATGACGGGGGCAACCAAAAAATGGCCAGACATTGTGGCAGGTACCTGTAGTCCCAGCTACTGGTAAGGCGGAGACAGGAGACTTGCTTAAGCCCAGAAGTTGGAGTTTGCTGTGAGCTGTGATGCCACGCACTCTATCCAGGGTGACAGCTTGAGGCTTTGTCTCAAAAAAAAAGAAAAGAAAAGAAAGAAAGAAGTTTGGTTTGTCCCACTTTTTAGCCTGTATGAATCTGCTACTGTGAACATTTGTATACAAGTTTTTGTGCAGACATGAGTTTTCATTTTTCCTGAGCATATATCCAGGATGCATTGCTGGGTTAAATATTATAGTAACTCTATATTCAAGGACCTTTTGAGGAACAGCTAGGTTGTGTTCCCAGTTGTCCCATCATTTTGAGAATTCAGCTGCTGTATGTGGCAATTTCAGTTTCTCACAAAAAAATTTATTATCTACCTTTTTTGTAGCCCACTTAGGGATGTGAAGGTGGTGAGTGATTTGCATTTCCCTGGCAGCTAATGAAATTGAGATCTTTTCATGTACTTGTTAGCCATTTGTTTATCTATTCTTTGGAGAAATGTGTATTTGAATCCTTTGTCTATTGTTAAATTGGGTTATCTGCATTTTAATTTGGGTTTTTGTTTTTGTTTTTGAGACAGAGCCTCAAGCTGTCACCCTGGATAGAGTGCTGTGACATCACAGCTCTCAGCAACCTCCAATTCCTGGGCTCAAGCACGTCTCCTGCCTCCGCCTCCCAAGTAGCTGGGACTGCAGGCGCCCACCACAACGCCCGGCCACTTTTTGGTTGCAGCTGTCATTGTTGTTTGGCGGGCCCGGGTTGCATTTGAACCCGCCAGCTCAGGTGTACGTGGCTGGCGCCTTAGCCCGTTGAGCTACAGGCACCGAGCCTTAATTTGGGTTTTTGTTGTGGTGGTGGTGGTGGTTGTTTGTTTGTTTTAAGATAGAGTCTCACTAAGTCCCCCTCGGCAGAGTGACGTGGTGTCATAGCTGACAACAACTTCAAACTCTTGGGCCTAAGTGATTCTCTTGCCTCAGCCTCCCAAGTAGCTGGGACTACAGGTGCCCGCCACAATACCTGGCCACTTTCTGGCTGCAGTTCATTGTTGTCTGACAGGCCCTGGCTGGGTTCAAACCACCAGCTCCAGTGTACATGGCTGGCTCCCTAGCTGCTGAGCCACAGGCACAGAGCCTGCCTTTTAATTTTTGAATTATAAGTGTTCTTTATATATTCTGTATATAAGTCACTTCACAAATACAGGATTTGCAAATGTTTTCTCCTATCCTAGATTGTCTTTTCACTTTCTTTTTTTTTTTTAGACAGAGTCTCACTCTGTTACCCAGGCTAAAATGCCTTGGCATCAGTCCAGCAACCTCAAGCTCCTGAGTTCAGGAGCTCCTCCTGTTTTAGCCTCCGGAGTTGTGGGTCTCCCTGAGCACACCACAACGCCCAGCTAATTTTTTCTATTTTTAGTAGAGATAGGCGTCTGTCGCTTGCTCGGGCTAGTCTCAAACTCCTGAGCTCAAGCAATCCACTTGCCTCCGCCTCCCAGAGTGCCAGGATTACAGTGGCCTGCACAGGATGGATTGATTTATTTTTATTTTATTTTTTTTTTTTTTGAGACAGAGCCTCAAGCTGTCACCCTGGATAGAGTGCCGCGGCATCACAGCTCACTGCAACCTCCAATTCCTGGGCTCAAGCAAGTCTATTGCCTCCGCCTCCCAAGTAGCTGGGACTACAGGCGCCCGCCACAACGCTGGGCCATTTTTTTGGTTGCAGCCGTCATTGTTGTTTGGCGGGCCCGGGCTGGATTCGATCTCGCCAGCTCAGGTGTACGTGGCTGGCGCCTTAGCCCGTTGAGCCACAGCGCCGAGCCTTATTTATTTATTTATTTTGGCCAGGGCTGGGTTTGATCCCGCCTCCTCTAGCATATGGGCCGGTCCCCTACTCCTTTGACCCACAGGTGCCACTCGCCCTGCACACGATTCTTAGCACAAGAAATTATTTGTTTTTTTTTTTTTTGCAATTTTTGGCCAGGGCTGGGTTTGAACCCACCACCTGCGGCATATGGGGCCGGTGCGCCGAAATTATTTGTTCTTTGGCAAAGATTCAAATTCAACTGCCCTCCGGGTATGTTTTCTGGGAACAGGAGAAATTGCTTCCTTTCGCCTAAATACTTTTCTCAGCCGGAGCGTTGTGGCAGGCGCCTGTAGTCCCAGCTACTCCGCAGGCTGAGGCAAGAGAATCGCTTAAGCCCAAGAGTTTGAGGTTGCTGTGAGCTGTGATTTAACAGCGCTCTACTGAGGGTGATATAGTGAGACTCTGTCTCAAATAAAAAAAAATACGTTTCTCTTTTATTGCAATAAAATTTACATAATACAAAATCTACTATTTTAATTCCTTTTAAACGAGCAGTAACTTTGAGAGAAACAAAGTCTCCGCACAGTCCCCGCAGGTCCCGCCCCAGTTTCATAGCAACGCAGACACTTTGCTCAGGCCCGAGGCAGTAGCCCACGGGGTCACGTTCCACAGCCGCCGGCCTTTCCTAGCACCAGTCAGACTGAGAGTGCGCATACGCATTTGCGTGTGCTCGCGTGCGCAGGCAGGGCGACCGGCGTGCCTTGTGTACGCCCCGCCCCCGTGACGCCTCCCTGCGTGCGCGCGCCCGGCCCTCGCCCCCGGCCTGTTCTTATAGCGGCCGCGGGCGGCGGCAGTGGTTGGTTTGGTGGGGTCGGCGCAGACGAGTGACATGGCGGCTGTGTTCGTGCTGCTCGGCTTTGCGCTGCTGGGCGTCGAAGGCGCCGCCGGGGCTGGTGAGGACCAAGCCGAGGTCGCGGGGCCTGGAGCGGGCCCGGTTGCGGCCCCTGGCCAAGGCTGTGGGCCGCGGAGCCTGAGTGGGGGCTGAGGCCAGAGGGCTCCAGGGGAGAACCTCGAGCCTGGGGATCTCGGGAGGCTCCGCTGAGACCAAGGGAAGCCACCGGCGTGTGGGGTCCCGACCTGGAGGCCCCTGGGGGTGAGGAGACTGCGCCGATCTGGAGGGCGCCTGGGGTGCGAAGCCCCTAGACCAGGCGGGCACCTAGGTTTGAGGAAGCCCTCAACCAAGAGTGCGCCTAGGGTTGACTAGTCCCCCGATCCAGAGGGCGCCTGGGGGTGAGGAGACCCCGGTCTCGGAGGGTATCGGGGCTGAAGATCCCACCCCCAGGCCTGAAGAGCATCGAGAGGGGGTGAGGAGACCCCATTCCTGAGTGACTTAGGGGCCTTCCAGGCAGGGGCAGCACCTGGAAGTGATAGCATTACTTGGGTGTTCTCGTGTATAGTAACAGTGCTTAGGAATAAAATCCCTGAGGTTTGGGGGTACCTTGGGGGTCCGTGAATACCTGCAGGTGTCCCTGCCTTGGTGTATATGAGCATGAAGCTCTACACTTCGGGGCTAAAAATTGAGAGGTTGGAGGTGAACTTCTGGTTTTGGATGGCCTTGGGAGGTATCTCTTGCTCAGGTGAAGGTTTTAGCCTAACCCCTCCCTGGATGAGTGGAGCAGGTTAGAGGTGGCCCACCTGCCCTTCCCACTGAGTCCAAGCCTGGCTCTTTAGTGTCCTTCTTTGGACTGGAGCTGGAGTCGGGCTGGTCTGGTCCCTGCCCAACTCATCCACAGACTGGACACTGCGAGGCCTCAGGAAGTGGCCTGAAGGTGGGGCCTGGAGTGCAGTCCACTCTTCCTGGAGAGTGTGAGGGCACAGACCCTCCACCCCATAACTCTTTGGGGCCCCTATGTGGCCTGTGCTGCCCAATGCAGTGACCTTGGCACTCTCGTCTGGAAAATGGGCTATTGTCCTCAATGGATACTGAGACCATTGCACATGAATGGCCCTGAAGTGGGTCAGCTCTCTGGCTCCGGATGGGATTATCATTCTTCACAGGATTTGACCCAGGCATCTTGCCCTGGCTGTGCACCTGCTCCCTGGTGTCTCCCAGGCACTTAAGCCCCTGTCAGGCTTCCTGGAGGAGCCATGTACTGCTCTCTGAGTTTGCCTAGTTTCAGGGTGCAAATACATGGAATTCAGTACCCTTCCTCCTTTATAAGTGGGGAAACTCTTGGGGCAGGGAGTGGAGATATCCGATGTCCCAAGTTTACATTGATCACACTGGTTTTAGCAGACTCAGGTGGCATTCAGCTCTCAGTGCCATTCGTGGGGGTGGGCAAGTATGGTTTAGAAAATGCTCACCGAGGGCCGTGCCTGCGGCTCAGTGAGTAGGGCGCCGGCCCCATGTACTGAGGGTGGTGGGTTCAAACCTGCAAGGGCAAAACTGCGACAACAACAAAAATAACCAGGCGTTGTGGTAGGCGCCTGTAGTCCCAGCTACTTGAGAGGCCAAAGCAAGAGAATCGCCTAAGCCCAAGAGCTGGGGGTTGCTGTGAGCTGTGGCACCACAGCACTCTACCAAGGGCAACAAAGTTAGACTCGGTCTCTTAAAAAAAAAAAAAAAAAAAAAACAGAAAATGCTCACTGAGGGGTATTTTTCTTTCCTTCTTTTTTTTTGAGATAAGGTCTAACTTTATTGCCCTTGGTAGAGAGCTATGGTGTGTAGCTCACAACAACCTTAAACTCTTGGGCTCAAGTGATCCTCTTGCCTCAGCCTCCCCAGTAGTGGGACTATAGGCACCCACCACAATGCCTGACTATTTTTTAGAGACAGGGTCTCCATCTTGCTCAGGCTGGACTTGAACTCCTAAGCTCAGGCAATCTAAGCTCAGGCAGTCCTGCCTTGGCCTCCCACAGTGCTAGGAGTATAGGTATGAGCCACCGTGCCTGGCTGAGGGGTATTTTTCTAGAAAAACAACTAGACAGGCTTTCTTGCTCAATAGAGAGACATTTTCTTTCTTGATTGAGAACCCCTGTTTATGTCTTGGTTAAAGATTTATAGTGAGGCTCTGCGCCTGTGGCTCAACGGGCTAAGGCGCCAGTCACGTACACCTGAGCTGGCGGGTTCAAATCCAGCCCCTGGGCCCACCAAACAACAATGATGGCTGCAACCAAAAAATGGCCGGGCGTTGTGGCGGGTGCCTGTAGTCCCAGTGACTTGGGAGGCGGAGGCAAGAGACTCGCTTGAGCCCAGGAATTGGAGGTTGCTGTGAGCTGTGATGCCATAGCACTCTACCCAGGGTGACAGCTTGAGGCTCTGTCTCAAAAAAAAAAAAAAAAAAAAAAAATATTTATAGTGAACATCACATGAGGAATAAGGAGCAAACTCAAAGGGCCTGGACTCTTAGAGGGGCCAGAGTAGAGGCTCAGAGCAGCTGTCCTAAGAGGAAACCACAACGACCCAGGAGGCTTGGAGAGGAGGTTCTTCTTGTAGAAGTTTCACTAGGGTACTCTTTTCATTTTTATTTATTTATTTTTTGAGACAGAGTCTCACTTTGTCACCCTTGGTAGAGTGCCATGGCATCATAACTCACAGCAATCTCAAACTCTTGGGCTGACGTGATTCTCTTACCTCAGCCTCCCAGGTAGCTGGGACTAAAGGTACCCGCCACAACGCCAGGCTTTTTTTTTTTTTTTTCCAGTTTTTGGCCGGGACTATGGGACTGGCGCTCTACTGCTTTGAGCCATAGGTGCCACCCACCAGGCTATTTTTTAGAGACAGGTCTTGCTCTTGCTCAGGCTGGTCTCAAACTCTTGAGCTCAAGCAATCCACCTGCCTTGGCCTCCCATAGTGCTAAGATTACAGGCGTGAGCCACTGCACCCAGCCCTTTGTTTTATTTTTTATTTTTTATTTTTTTGCAGTTTTTGGCTGGGGTTGGGTTTGAACCCACCACCTCCAGCATATGCGGCCGGCACCCTACTCGCTGAGCCACAGGTGTCGCCCCCTTTGTTTTATTTTTTTGAGATAGAATCTCACTCTGTCCCCCTGGATAGAGTGCTGTGGCATCATCATAGCTCACAGCAACTTCAGTCTCCTGGGTTCAGACAATCCTCTTGCCTCAGCCTTGCCAGTGACTAGGACAATATGTGCTCACCACAACACCCAGCTAATTTTCTATTTTTTTTTTTTTTTATTAGTAGAGATAGTCTTCCTCTTGTTCAGGCTAGTCTTAAATTCCTGAGCTCAAGCAATCCACCTTGGCCTCCTAGAGTGCTAGGATTATAGGTGTGAGTTACCTGCCCAGCCCACCAGGTTACTTCTGACCCACTTTTAGGATTTCCTCTTCCTGAAACCCATATGTCCCTTTATTTATTTATTTATTTATTTATTTTTTTTTTTTGAGACTGAGCCTCAAGCTGTCACCCTGGATAGAGTGCTGTGGCGTCACAGCTCACAGCAACCTCCAGTTCCTGGGATCAAGCGAGTCTTCTGCCTCCGCCTCCCAAGTAGCTGGGAGTACAGGCACCCGCCACAACGCCTGGCCATTTTTTGGTTGCAGCTGTCATCATTGTTGTTTGGCGGGCCGGGCTGGATTCGAACCCGCCAGCTCAGGTGTACGTGGCTGGCGCCTTAGCCCGTTGAGCCACAGGCGCCGAGCCCATATGTCCCTTTATTGATGGCTTTCTTGGCAAAGGCCTTGGCCCCAGTTCTGAGAAGACATAGATAGGAGCCCCCTGGCAAGGTGAATGCAGAAGATAAGCCACTTGTCTCTGAGCTCTCTAGAAATAGCCCTTGGTGTCTGGCGTCAGCCTTGTCTGGGTTTCAGGAGCAACACTGAGTTGATTTGGACAGCCAAGTGAGTAAAGGCCCTTGGTCTTCCCATGCTAGGTGGCACAGTTCACAATTTTGTTCCTCTTACATGGGAAACTGAGCAGGGTTTTTGTTAAGCAGAGAGCTTAGCACTAGATTTAATCACCAGAGGTGCAGCCTAGGAAGTAAATGGAGTCTGTGCCAGTTATCTTTGGGGCTATCCTTGCTGCAAAGCCTATGTGTTGGGAAGTGTGTCCAAGTTCATCTGGGGCAGGTGTTTGTGCTTTATTTTTCTTTTATACTTTTTTTTTTTTTTTTTTTTTTTTGTAGAGACAGAGTCTCACTTTATCGCCCTGGGTAGAGTGCCGTGGCGTCACACTGCTCACAGCAACCTCCAGCTCTTGGGCTTAAGCGATTCTCTTGCCTCAGCCTCCCTAGTA
>CAUYON010053706.1:0-36784 GCA_963573935.1 Arctocebus calabarensis | reverse complement strand
TGGGAAGAATCAAGATTTTTAAAATGTCCATATTACCCAAAGCAATATACAATTTTAATGCAATTCCTATTAAAGCTCCATTGTCATATTTTAAAGACCTCAAAAAAATAATACTTCATTTTATATGGAATCAGAAAAAACCTTGAATAGCCAAGACATTACTCAGAAATAAAAACAGAACAGGAAGAATCACACTACCAGACCTGAGACTGTACTATAAATTAATAGTGATCAAAACAGCGTGGTACTGGCACAAAAACAGGGATAGAAGTATGGAACAGAATAGAGAACCAAGAGATGAACCCAGCTACTTACCGCTATTTGATCTTTGACAAGCAAATTAAAAACATTCAGTGGGGAAAAGACTCCCTATTTAACAAATGGTGCTGGGTAAACTGGCTGGCGACCTGTAGAAGACTGAAACTGGACCCATACCTTTCACCATTAACTAAGATAAACTCTCACTGGATCAAAGATTTAAACTTAAGACATGAAACTATAAAAATTCTAGAAGAAATTGCAGGGAAAACTCTTGAAGGAATCAGCCTGGGTGAATTTTTTATGAGGAGGACTCCCCAGGCAATTGAAGCAGTATCAAAAATACACTACTGGGACCTGATTAAACTAAAAAGCTTCTGCACTGCTAAGAACACAGTAACTGTAGCAGGCAGACAGCCCTCAGATTTGGAGAAAATATTTGCAGGTAATTCCTCCAATAAAGGTTTAATAACCAGAATCCACAGAGAACTCAAGTGTATTGGCAAGAAAAGAACAAGTGATCCCATCTCAGGGTGGGAAAAGGACTTGAAGAGAAACTTCTCTAAGGAAGACAGTGCATGGCCTACAAGCACATGAAAAATGCTCATCATCCTTAATCATCAGAGAAATGCAAATCAAAACTACCTTGAGATATCACCTAACTCCAGTAACATTAGCCCATGTAACAAAATCCCAAAACCAGAGATTCTGGCGTGGATGTGGAGAAAAGGGAACACTTCTACATTGCTGGTGGGAATGCAAACTAATATATTCCTTTGGAAGGATGTTTGGAGAATACTTAGAGATCTAAAAATAGATCTGCCATTCGATCCTATAATTCCTTTACTAGATATATATCCTGAAGACCAATAATCACATCACAATAAAGATATCTGTACCAGAATGTTTATTGCAGCCCAATTCATAATTGCTAAGTTGTGGAAGAAGCCCAAATGCTCATCGACCCAGGAATGGATTAATAAATTGTGATACATGTATACCATGGAATACTATGCAGCCTTAAAGAAAGATGGAGACTTTACCTCTTTTGTGTTTACATCGATGGAGCTGGAATACATTCTTCTTAGCAAAGTATCTCAAGAATGGAAGAAAAAGTATCCAATGTACTCAGCCCTACTCTGAAGCTAATCTATAGCTTTCATATGAAGGCTAAAACCCAGTTATAGCACAAGAAATGGGGAAAGGGGCAAGGGAGGGGAGGGGATGGGGGAGGATGGGTGGAGGGTGGGTGATTGGTGGGTGATTGGTGAAACATATAAATGTTTTCATATAGTGATTAAAAGGCCATGAAGGCTATGATAAATAGTTCAATGAAAATATTTCAGAATGTATATAACGTCAGCACATTGTGCCCCATGATTTCACCAATGTACACAATTATAATTTAATAAAAATTAAAAAGAAAAAAGAGAGCCACACCTACCAGGCACTATGGGACACTGAAATAGATTTGCTTCATCAACTCAAAACTGAATTCTTTATTTTCTGTGACAGAGTCTCACTCTGTCATTCTGGGTAGAGTCCCCTGGCATCATAGCTCACAGCAACCTCACACTTCTGGGCTCAAATGATCCTCCTGCCTCAGATTCCCAAGTAGCTGGGATTATAGGTGCCCACCACCATCCCCAGTGGCTAGTTTTTCTATTTTTAGTTGAAACTGGGTCTTAAACTTGCTCAATTTAGTCTGGAGCTCCTGAGCTCAAGAGATCCTCCTGCCATGGCTTCCTAGAGTTCTGGGATTATGGTGTTAGCCACCATGGCAGTCCAAAAGTGAATTTTTAAAAAAATTTATTTATTTAAAAACAATTTTTAATTTAATTTTTATTAAATAAATGTATACATTTATGGGGTACAATGTGATGATTTGATACACAATGTGGAATGCTTACATCAAACTGATTAACATAACCATCACCGTACTTGCTTATTTTTTGTGGTAAGACATTTACAATATGTCTTAGTTGTTTTGAAATGTACCCTTGCCCAAAATTGAATTCTTGATAAAAGTTGGAGGGGAGAGAAGTAACTGTGCTTCCATCAGAAATTGATCATGCCCATGTCAATAGATAAGAATTCTCTGTATTATAAAAGTGATCTTCAATGTACAGAATTGCAAATAATTCAAGATAATAGAAGGCACGGAGATTCCGTAAAATCAGATAACCCAGAAAATTATGCTAGACAAGGGCTGGTTTCTATTGCAGATACCCAGTAATAATCTCTTTGGTTTATCTGAAAAATTTTCCCAACTTTTTCCTACAAGTTGCTCAAATAATTCTGATACACTGTGGTCAGCGGGTCACACCCGGAGAAACCCTTTTCTAACCAATCATCAAGACTGTTGAGTTATATCCCCCAGTAGAGAATAAAATACTGATGTGTATGAGAGCATGCTGATAACAGCTCACTATAAGCAGCCATAAAGTTACTGATTGACTTAAATATATATTAAGTGCCAAGCAATATATTATATTTTTTAATTTAATCCTTCATTGACTTTTACTTCCACTCCAATAGAGCGATCTCCTTCCCTGGCTAGAGACTTAGCTTTCAATAACCCAAATCTATTTCTAACATTATAAGTTATAATGTCCCTCTCTGACCTTCAGACTCTCATTCCCTTATGGCTGATTAATTTTCTCTTCTATCTTCATCTTCTATCACATGCCCTGGTATCTTGATTCTTCCCTTTTCTTTTTTTCCCCCTTTTCCAAAAATTGGCACATAATAATTGCAGATATTTATGGGGTACAAGGTGCTATTTTGATACATGTATATATTGTTTAATGATCAAGTCATGGTACTAGCAGATCCATCACCTTAAACATTTAATCATTTCTTTGTTGTGAGAACATTCAAAATCCTGTCTTCTAGCTTTTTGAAATATACAATGTTGTTGTTATTATTATTGTTATTTGAGACAGAATCTCACTCTATTGTACCAGGCTAGAGTGCCATCATAGCTCAAAACAACCTCAAACTCCTGGACTCAAGAAATCAGCCTGCCTCAGCTTCCCAAGTATCTGGGACTACAGGCATCCCTCACAACACCCTGCTAGTTTTTCTATTTTTAATAGAGATGGGATCTTGCTCTTGCTCTGATCTTGAACTCCTGAGATCAAGGAGCTGGCCTCCCAGAGTGCTGGGATTACATATGTGAGCTGCCATGCCTGGCCTCAGTGCTTTATTATTACATTTAGATACAGTCAGATGTAGGTTGTTTCTTCACTCTATTGATTGTTCCCTTCACAGTGCAATAGCTTTTTAGTTTGATGTAATACTATTTTTTTTCTTTTGTTGTTTGTGTCTTTTTATGTTTTTTTCTAAAAAATAAAAATTCTTGTGTTATATAGTATTATCCCTATGTTTTCTTCTAGTAGTTTCATTGTTTAGGTCTCACATTTAAGCCTGTAGTCTATTTTGAGTTGATTTTTGTATATGGTAAGAGGAGCCTACTTTCATCTTTTGCATGTGGCTATCCAGTTTTCCCAATACCATTTGTTGAAAAAACTATCTTTCCTCCAGTTGTGTTCTTGGCACCTTTGTCAAAAAATCAGTTGGCTGTAAATGTGTGCATTTATATCTGGGCCATTTCCTTCCATTGTTCTGTGCATCTGTTTTTAATCCAATGCCATGCGGTTTTGATCTATTATAGCTTTGTAATGTATTTTGAAATTAGATGATGTGATGTTTCCAGCTTTGTTCTTTTGGCTTAAGATCGTTTTGGCTATTTGAAGTCTTTTGTGGTTCCTTATGAATTTTAAGATTTATTTTTCTATTTCTGTGAAGAATTACATTAATATTTTGATAGATATTATATTGAATCTATAGATTGCTTTGAGTAGTATAATCATTTTGAAAATATTAATTTTTCTAATTCATGGGCATACTTTAGCTTTCCATTTATTTTTATCCATTACAATTTATTTTATCAAAGTTTTATAGATTTTATTGTAGAGATTGTTGATCTCCTTGGTTAAATTTATTCCAAGGTTAAATTTATTTATTTTATTTTTGTAGCTTTTATAAATGAGATTGCTTTTTTGTTTTTTTTCAAAAGATAGTTTGCTACTGTAAACTATTTTTATGTGTTGATTTTATATCTTGAAACGTTACTGTATTCAGTTATTATATTTGTTTTTCAATGGCATCTATACATAAGATTTTCTATACATAAGACTATGTCATTTGCAAACAGGGACAATTTAACATCCTCCATTTCAATTTGGTCTCTTTGATTTGCTGTGCTCTGATCTTTATTATTTCTTATTTTCTACTAATTTTGTGTTTAGGTGGTTCTTCTTTTTCTAGTTCCTTGAAATGCATTGTTAGGTTGTTTATTTGAGGTCTTCTTATTTGATGTAGGTGTTTATTGCTATATGCTTCTCTCAAAGGACTTTTTGCTGTATTCTGTAAGTTTTCATACGTTGTATTCCATTTTCATTTGTCTTGATTTTTTTTGTTTCTTTTACATTCCTTTCTAGGCCCAGTGGTTTGTTTCAGGGCATGTTGTTTAATTTTCAGGTACTTGTACAATTTCTGAAGTTCCTCTTATTTATTTCTAGCTTTATTTCACTATACTCAAAAAGATATTTAATATTTTGATATTTTAATTTTTTTTAAGACTTGTCTTTTGGCCTAGTTTATGATCTACCCTGGAAAATTTTCCGTGTGCAGTTGAGAAGACTGTGATTCTACAATTGAGCAAAATTCTGTAAATGCCTGTTAAGTTCTTTTTGACCTAGAGTGCAACTTAAATATTAATGCAGTGTTTCTTTGTAGATTTTCTGTCTGGATAACTTGTCCATTGCTAAAGGTGGGGTATTAAGTTCCCTAATAATATTGTGTTGCTCTTTATCCCCTCCCTTTAGATCCCTATTAATACCTGCTTTACATATTTGTGTGCTCCAATGTTAGGTACAGGTATATATACAATTGTTACATCCTGTTGTTATATTGACCCCTTTATCATTATATGTATAATAGCTTAATCTGTTCTTACAGGTTTTGGTGTCAAGTCATTTTTATGTGATACAATTATAGCTACTCATCCTTTCTTTGGCTTTGTTTTTCCATGAGATGTGTCCCTTATTGTCTGATCATGGTTTTACTTATCTGTCCAGTTGAAAGGGACTTCACAGCTTCATCCATGCATTAAGGCTCCCTTAGCCCTTGTGAACATAATTTCACGTGTGGATTGTTGTCCATACTGATGTTTCTGCAGGAATACAATAGCTGGAAGGATCTGTTCTGTTCCTCTCTTACCTTTTCATCTTTTCTTTGCTTTCTTTCTTTTCTTTTCTTTTTTCTTTTGAGACAGTCTCAGAGTCTTGCTCTGTCTCCCAGGCTAGAGTGTGATGGTGTCATAGCTCACAACAAATTCCTGACTGAAGTGATCCTCCTGTCCCAGCCTCCTGAGTAGATGGGACTACTGGTACCTGCCACAACGCCCATTTAGTTTTTCTATTTTTAGTAGAGACAGGGTCTTGCTCTTGCTCAGACTGAGCTCAAGTGATCCACCCTCCTCAGCCTCCCAGAGTGCTGGGATTACAGGCCTGAGACATAGCTCCTGGCCTCCCCTACACCCTTACCTTTTCTAACAAGAATTTGCCTCTTAATTTTCTTTCCTTTCTTAACCCAAACTAGGTTCATTCTTTCACTCCTTCTTCCCACTTTTAAGGCCATTGCTCCTATATATTCCTACCATATCCTACCATGCCACATGACCTTAAGCTAGGTGTTTACAATATGTAAGTTTTAATTTTCTATAAAAAAGGATAGTAGGCAGTACCCGTAGCTCAGTCGGTAGGGCACCAGCCACATACACCAAGGCCGGTGGGTTTGAACCCAGCCCGGACCAGCTAAACAACAATGACAAATGTAACAAAAAATTGCCTGACATTGTAATGCGTGTAATGCAGCTACTTGGGAGGCTGAGGTAGGAGAAATGCTTAAGCCCAAGAGTTTGAGATTGCTATGAGCTGTGATGCCATGGTACTCTACCAAGGGCAACATAGTAAGACTCTGTCTCAAACAAAAAAAGGGATAGTAAAAGCATATTGTATTTAATAAAGATGTTGAGAATATTAAGTGACACTGTCCACTATAGTGGAGATGACCTTCTGAGATATATTAATCAGTTATTTCTGTGCTTCTTTGTTTTGACCTTTTTCTTGCTCAGCTAGAGGAATCTGTTACCATGAAAAGCAGGAAAGTTGTGACAGTAGAAATTAGAAGTGAGTAGGAACTCTTCAACAGAATCAGCATTCTCCTTTTCAATTTCAAAATAAGAACTTGACACTCTGAACAAGACAATAGTATGGAGAAACCATTTATTGAGGGAGATGTGGTTTTTTAAAACCTAAAGAGATATTTTTATGTATTCATGGGTCACGTTTGGCTGCCTTGAATCCTACTAGGATTTCAGGGTAAGTTTTAGTTAGAGAGTGGAAGTGTCAAAGAAAAAAATTTACCAAAGTTAAACAAGTAAGCGAGACATTATTCAAGGCTATTAAAATATGGAAGAGAAGCCAGATTCAGTATGAAGTCAGCTGTCCTGAAACAAAGCTGAGTAGATTTTGTTTCAGACAAACTCTTACTCTATCACTCTGGGTAGAGTACTGTGGTATCATTATAGCTCATAGAAACTTCAAAATCTTGGGCTCAAGTGATCCTCTGGCCTCATTCTCCCGAGTAGGTAGGACTACAGGCTGTGAGGTGAATGGGGTGAAGGTTTGGGGTACAGAGAGGATCTTTATCAGTATCATCTCCTTTCCCTTTTCTTTGGGCTATTGTTGCTGGGATTTCATTTTTAGATTATGAATTCATAAATTAGAAGTATTGTGCACAGGAATCCTTGATATTGCCTAATTAAAGGGCTTGCTTTGTCTTTTTTCCTGAGTTTTGGTACATTCTAAGAAGTCAGCCTCCTGTTTTTCCTTACCAAATGTGGAATTTAGAAAGTGTCCATGCTATATTTCTATGTAGCTCCCTGAAAACATTTTGGAATTATTTATAAATATCCATGAGCAGTGTTAAGATATCTGTTAAATACAAACATGGTACTATTTCCCTTGCAAAAAGCCTGGACACAAACCTGAGTGGTATTTTTAATGTAGTTTGAGCGACATTTATCTACCTTCTTGATTTGTCCACAAGGTGGTGATGTTTCCCTTTTAATAATGGAAGGCAGCTGCCTCCTGAGAACACAAGGGAGTCTCAAAAGTTAACCACCCTTCCTTTTCCATAATCACTATGTTTCTGGGTATTAGAAGAGTGTGTAGGGCTTTTGTTTTTTTGTAGAAACATAATTTTCAGTGCTGAGTTAGTTCAAAACTTGGCATTGTTAGAGTGAAGATTTCCATTTCTCCCCCTGAAATTCCATGTATAATAATTATATTTTTAGGGATATCAACTGCTTTAGAAAACATCATTATATTACATTCCTAATGACCATGAAATCATCTCTCTTGAAGCACAGTGGAATCACCAATCAGCAAACTGGGTGTATTTTCCATTTTAAGAAAGCTATTTACACTGCAATTTTCGAGTTGGGGTTTTATTTTTATTTTTTATTTTTTGTTGTTGTTGGAAATTAAAACATTTCAAAGAGATACTATCACTGTTTTTTAAAAAAGTAATGGTTCTTTTTATGATTGGGAAATAAATTGAATCTCTGTGCTGGGAACTGCCAAAAACAAATCAGCATTCTTTATAAATAGATTTTACTGCTGGTTTAGAAATTACCTTATGTGCTTTGTAGATGATGGAAATTGAATGCAGCCATGGTTTGCACTGTGCAGGCATCGTATTTACTGTGTCATTTTTATAAGGCTTATGGGGTATGGGGAGGTCAGGATTGTCCAAATGGGGAGTTCTCAGAAGTGGTGAAATTAAAAAAAAAATAAGCATAAAGCAAGGTAAATTGTTGAATACATGTACTGATGCATTGAGGAGAGCCCTGGATGAGTACTAGCTGACCTGCACTCCCACTTAGTCAACTAAGTCACTGGTGGCCACAGTAGGGCAAGTGTATGCCACCGTTAGGGCTGCAGGGGAGTTAGACTAACTGTCAGGTGGCATAAGGGAGAGGACACTGGTCAGAGGGGTGGCCAAATATCCTGTGTTCAGTGTTCACTGCTAGGCAGGGACTTACTGTGCATCCCAGGAACAACAGTGACATGGGAATCTGGGCCTGCTGACCTGAGACCACAATGTGCTAGGCAGTCCAGAGTAGCCCCAGAAAACCTGGCCTCTGTAGATGCTGCTGGTGGGCAGCTTGGAGGTGTTTGTTTGCTTCAGGCAGATTCCTTTGATGGGTTAGGTTGCACCCCAGGAACTAAACATATTCTTCAGATCTGGGCTAGAGGTCAGGCTTAGAGGGCCAGGCTTCATTCTGGAGGCTGGGGCTTACACTGTAGGGAGGAGGCAGAGAACAGCCTGGAGGATGATGGGGAGCCAAAACTGAACTGGGTTTCTGAAATCAAAGCCACCTGTGTCTTAATCTGTTTGAGCTGCTGTCACAAGTCACTGTAAGCTGGCTAGCTTGCATGGCAAACATTTATTTTTCACAGTGTTGGGAGTCAGGGATCCCGGTTCCTCAAACCCAGTTGACTTGGTTCTATTACTTGCTGAGCTATAAAGTTCAACCAAGGTACCAAAGCAAAGTGAATGGTAACCAAAGCTTGTGGTAACCAAAAGATTTAAAAATAAACCAAAAATAAAATTGGAGTTGGCACAGGCAGTGTGGACAGAAAGCAAGAGTAACCTACACGCATTTCAGGGTAGATTTTATTTAGGAAGAACAAGGAGAAAATTCAGAGCACTTTCTAAGAGAGCTGAGAGCAGGTCCCTCTCACTAAGGAGAAAAGCCTAGAGAGACACAGACAAAGACCTGCAGGGGTATAAATACTCCATTTGAAATTAGTCACTGATTTGTGTCTTTCTATTGGTCATTGGTTAACTGCATTACAGTTGCTGCCCACACTTCCCCTTCACTCCACCTCCCAGGGGCTTGGCTCCATGGCCAAGTTTAAGGGCTTTCAGGGGCTAGAGCTGAAGGTGGAGCATTCCTGACTCCAGGTGAGAGTTCAGGGGCAAGCTGGAAAGCTAACGTAGCTGGGGCTGCCCCTTTTGGGAGAAAACTGGGCTATTTCTTTCTCTTCTTGGAACTCCTGTTCTTCCCCTGCAATGCTGGGTATGACGTGCTGGGGAATGATCCTTTGTCAGGAGTCCTTTCTTTGGATCTTTGAAGTCATTGTACTTTAGGAATTTATCTTCAAACTGCAGCTTTCATGGGAGGAGATAACACTTTAAGCTTCATAACTGACACTCTGGGAGGCTGAGGCAGGAGGATCCTTTGAGCTCAGGAGTTCCAGACCAACCTGAGCAACAATGAGACCCTGTCTCTACTAAAAATAGAAGAAGTAGCTGGGCATCATTGTGACCACCTGTAGTCCCATCTACAGGGAGGTTGAGGCAAAGAGGATCTCTTAAGTCCAAGAGTTTGAGGCTGCTGTGAGCTATGATGCCATGGTATTCTACCCAGGGTGACAGAGTGATACTCTACCTCCAAAGAAAGGAAAAAAAAAAAAAAAGAAAAGAAAAAGTTTCATGATTGAAAGTGGAGCTTGGAGCTTGGGGGAGGCGAGAGGTGGTGTTATGTTGATAAACTTTATGTACTTGGTAGGGCTCAGAAAGGCTGTCTTCAAACTCTTTGTCCTGCTTTCTCTTTTATATTAGTTCAAATGTCAAGTGGTCATATCTTTAGGATTAAGTGAACAAAAATCTTTGTGAAAAGTTAAAAAAAATGAAGAGACCAAAAGAAATCACATAAACATCACCTGAGATCTCACACTTAGCTGTCAAGAGTTTGTTCATCTGAAAGAAGCCTTGATCTACATGGAAGAAGGTGGAATTGATTTTGATAATCTGTAGCAAACCCTTCCCTGTTCAGTTGCCCACTAAGCAGACTTTCACTTAAGAGGCTGACCAAGTTACCTAGTTTGTGTAGCCCACAGGACTACAAGGTTGTGGCAGGGTCAGGCTACCATGGATAGGCAGGCAGGGGAGGAAGGTCTAGGAGTCTAGGAAACAGCCACCTTTCATGGCTAAAGGCCACAGACATTAAAGCTGCTTTCTTCCAAGGCCACCCATGCCTGCCTGAATCACACACAGCTGTGCTCAGCAATGTTTTGGCTGGTGGCTGTGTGCTCAGGGTCACTTTGCCTGGCTTTCCTGATTCCCACCAGAAAGCTTGCTTTTGAAGTGGCTGGCCAAACTTCAAAAGGGACATGTTTTGTCCTCTCAGTATTTCTGCCAAAGAGAAGTGATTTGCTTTTTCATCTGCTGTGTCCTTGCTCTCTGTGCATCCCTCTAGTGATGGGGGTCCAACCTGCAGCCCTTGGGGCATGTGCAGATTATGAGAGGTCTGTTTTGCTTATTTTTCCCCTCCGCTTCCCTTCCCTCTCACCCTTCCCTTTCTCTTCTCCTCTCCCTTCCCCTCTTTTTTGAGACCAAGTCTCACTCTGTCATTCTGGGCAGAGTCCCCTGGCATCACAGCTCACACCAACCTCTAACATCTGGGCTCAAGTAATCCTCCTTCCTCAGCTTCCTGAGTAGCTGGACAACAGGTGCCCCCCCATCACACCCAGTTAGTTTTCTATTTTTAGTAAAGATAGGGGTCTTGCTTTTGCTCAGGCTGGTCTGGAACTCCTGAGCTCAGGAGATCTACCCACCTCAGCCTCCCAGAATGCTAGGATTATAGGCATGACCCACTGTGGCCAGCACATTTATTCTTTATTTATAAAATATTTTGTGACTTCTATGACTAAGAATTTCAGAATTTTGTACATATCAAAGTATTATATTAATTTCCCTGCAAATTTGTTGTATTTATGCAACAAAATAGAAGTATTGGGGGAGATGTCATTTTAAAGTACATATAATCGACTGAGTATACTCAAGCTGTGATACTTGAGTATCACAGCTGTTCTCTGTTTGTTTAATAATAGAACTGATGAGTAGTGAGAGAGGAGAGTTGGCTCAGGTGTGGTGCTATTTCAATGCAATGCAGAAAAATGTGACATAATTTGCAAGAAAAATACATAAAGTAAAACAGAAGTTGAAATTGTCAAATTTCCAGTGTCAAATCTCATAGTTAAGACTTCACAAAATTTCTCTGGACAGTGAGGGAGGAAGTTAAGTGGGAATCTATGTGATTAAAAGAGGGACCAACATTTGTCACTGGCCTTCTATGGGGCACTTAATCATTAGAACAACTCTTAGATTTGCTTTATTTGTTCCTTTTTATCCATGTGAGAAATTGAGGCTCTTAACTCATGCTTTTTCTGTCCTGGTTACGCATTTGAATTGCTGGTGTAACATCAAAAAACACATTGTACACCCATTGGGTTGGCTGCTATCAAAACCCCAGAAAATTAGCTAAGTGCAGTGGCTCAGGCCTGTAATCCCAGCACTCTGGGAGGCCGAGGCAGGAGGATTACTTTAGCTCAGGAGTTCAATACCAGCCTGAGCAAGAGCAAGACCCCATCTCTACTAAAAATAGAAAAATTAGCCAGGCATTGTGGTGGGTACCCATAGTCCTAGGTACTTGGGAAGCTGAGCCAGGAGGATTGTTTGAGCTTGAGAGTCTGAGATTGCTGAGCTATGATGATACCATTGCACGTGAGCCAGGGCAACAGACTGAGACTCTGTCTCAAATAAATAAATAAATAAATAAAACCCTAATATACAAACCCCCAGAAAAACAGAAAAAACAAGTTCTGGCAAAAATGTGGGGAAATTATAAACCTTGTGCATTGCCAGTGGGAATATAAAATGGAAGAGTTGTTGTGGAAAACAATATAGTGGTTCCTCAAATTATATAGTAATTATCATATATATTATCATATGTGATAGTAATATAGTAATTATCACACTTTAAGTATATCTGTATCTATATCTTCTGTACCTATATTTATCTTCAAAAGAAATGAATACAGGGACCTGACAGATACTTGATGACCTGCATTCATAGCAGTAACATTATTCACAATCACCAAAAGGCAGAAAAAACCTAAATGTCCATCGATAGATAAATAAATAATCAAAATGTGGTAGACAGTTATAATGGAATATTACTTAGCCTTAAGAAGGTAGGAAATTCTGATAATTTCTACAATGTCACTGAACCTTGAAAACATTATGCTAAGTGAGATAAGACAAATGCAAAAGTACAAATACTGCATGATTCCACTTATGTATGTGTAGAACAGGCAAATCAGTAGAGACAGAAAATAGAATGGAGGTTTCTGGGGTTGGTGGGCAGTGGGAATGTGGAATTAGTGCTTAATGGGTATACACTCTGTTTGAGAGGATGAGAAAGTTCTGGAAAACCATAGTGATGTTAACTTATGTCCTCCTAGCAACAACAAATGGCTTTACACTCAGACAGGCCATGCCTCTTTTCATCTAGGCCTGATGGTGGCACCATCCCTGGCTCCCAACCTTTCTCAGCTATGCAGTAAGAGAAAATCAAGATGACTAGTATTTTCTTCAGGCTATCAAATAATCTCAAGGTCTATTTTTTTTTTTAACTCATCTGACTCCTTAGAACAGTGTTTTTCAACCTTTTTTTTTTTTTTTTTTAATCTCAGTGCACCCATGAACCTATAGTTAAACTTTCATGGCACCCTTAAATTATGTTGACCAAAAAAAAAAAAGAGTAAAGAAAAGAATATACTTACTGTGCTTTGAATTTCTTTTGAGAATATAATAAATCATCTTTAAAAATTTTTGCAGCACACTGGTTAAAAATTACTGCCCTAGATAGTTGAATTCTGACTAGGCAAAGGGTACCTAAAATCCAACCACCACCTGTTCAGGTGATACAAAAAGCAGGGGGAGGGAAATAAATGAACAGAAAACCTGTGGGTACATGGCACCAGAGTCCAGCGGTAGTGAGGGAGGCTGATTTTCCTCATTCATTTTTTTCACATCTGTGGGTGGTTCTCTCTTCTGATCACCTCCCTCCTGCCCCCTTTATAAGGAAGTGAGGTTTAAGTGAGGGTACTGATTTCCATCAAGCTCTATTAATTCAGGAACCATATTTAGTTCTGTATGGTTTAGTTCTATACCAGAGAGAGAATGTGAATTGTTTCATTGAGAGGGAAAAGTCACCATGTGTCACCTTGACCACAGTCTCCTGGGACTTACTCTACAGGTGATCTCTACCCCAGCCATCAGTGCATCCAGATATGTATTTTGCTTTCCTTTTGTATAAAATAAATTGTTGGACTAAACAGGTTCAGGCCATAATCCCAGTTGTCAAAATACCCAAAGATTTAAATCCTCAAAGTCTAAAATTTTGAAAATTACAGCCCTTATAGGACAAAATTCTGCAAATATAATGCTGGAAAAAAACACTTTTAAAAGTTTTTAATAAATATTTTTAAAGGGGCATTTAATCGAGAAATATACATACTATGACAGAATACCCAGTAAGCCATTTCATATGATAAAATAAGCAGTAATAACATACATATGTTTACAAGCAAAAACACTCAGCTATACTAATAACAGTTGCACAGATAGACATGTAACAATTATGACCAGATGAACCAAATTCATAAAGAAATAGGTCAAAACAGAAATGTATAAATGTACATCATTGTGGTTGGTAATGTGTGTGCACCAGCTTTGTAACTTAGATCATCTGACATACTGTGAGATGTGCTTTAACCAAAGCAATTAGAAACCTGAATGGATCACCACCACATACACAGTTGACCAAAGTAGCTGAGCTCTCGAGAACTTTTATCTTTTACAAATACAGATATGTAAAAAGAACATGTCTTCATTTGTTGAGAGGGTTTGGATGTTTTTATGTTCACACACAATGTTTATACACAAAGTTAACATTGTGATAACATACCTCAGTGGGGGCAAATTTGGAAAAAATTTGTAAAATAAATTAGAACTTTCCAAAAGTCTTTGCACAATTTATACCTATAGCATTGGAAATCAGGCAAAGTTGAAATACATAGCATAGTGAATCATAAAAATGAATGCTGACAATTTAAAATAGGAAAAAAATAAAAGAGAAAAAACAAAAACATATAATATGACACATAAAAAATGTATTATGGGGGTGGCGCCTGTGGCTCTGCAGGTAGGGCACTGGCCCCATATACTGAGGGTGACAGGTTCAAACCTGGCTCCAGCCAAACTGCAACAAAAAAATAGCTAGGTGATGTGGTGGGCACCTGTAGTCCCAGCTACTCGGGAGACTGAGGCAAGAGAATCACCTAAGCCCAGGCAATGGAGGTTGATGTGAACTGTGTGACACCCTGGCACTCTACCGAGGGCAATAAAGTGAAACTGTATCTACAAAAAAAAAAAAAAAAATTACAGGAATAGATTATGTGTAGTTGCACAGAGGTAGCCTGTTATCAAGGGCCGACTCTCATGATCAATTTTATGTGATTTTCTGTATTTTGAAGTCTTTAATAGTGATGAATAGTTGCTTTTTCTCTTTTAGGGCATAGCTCTTCATGGAGAATACATCCATGTTCCTTTTCTGCGTGGCGCTGCTCTTTTTGAAATTCTTCTTTGTAGGCTGGGTGCAGTAGGTAGCACCTGTAATCCCAGCACTCTGGGAGGCCAAGGCAAGTGGATGCCTTTCAGCTCAGGAGTTCGAGACCATCCTGAATGGTGAGACCCCATCTCTACTAAAAATAGAAAAACTAGCCAGGTGTTGGGATAGTCCTCACTACTTGGGAGGCTGAGACAGGAGGATCACTTGGGCCCAGGAGTTTGAAGTTGCTGTGAGCTATGATGCCGAGGGACTCTACCCAGAACAACAGAGTGAGACTCTGTCTCAAAAAAAAAAGGAAAGAAAGAAAAAAACAAGAAGTCAGTAATAAAGTTGAAAGTAGAAGAACTTAAAAAAAAAAAATCTTCTTTGACTTGACATACACCAGTATGGTGAGTGTTCCCTGTCAAATGTCCCTGTCTTCTGTGCCATGCTGTTGCATTGTTTTGAGTATGAGGACATTTGCTTTGCATGGTCACATCCAGATGACAAATTTGGCAGAAACAATACTGGTGCATAAACAGCAACACCACTGTTTAAGTGTCTTCTTATCCTGCCTTGCACATAATAATTTTCAAACTAACTATTAACTTTTCTGGCTTCATCAGGCATATAAGGCTTTAATTCATTTAAAGTCCTGGAATGTTGTCAGCTGGAAGGAAAGCCAGTGAAGACACATGATGCATTTTTTAGCTAAAATCGTCAAGGATTGGCCAATCTGCTCATCTAAATTTTCCTCCAAATACATTTTGGGCGGAATGAATAAAAGAAATTTTACTGGTGACATCTTGACATTCACTTTTGTGATAGAAGCCTTGAGTATCTGATTCCAGATCCGATGGATGGTTTGGGCATTCATTGAAATCTATTTTCTTCTACAACTTCCACCAAATAAATATTCACATAAATGGTTTATAAAATGCTTCATGTTTTCTGGTCACAAATATATACACAGTCAAATTAAAGAATTTTTGAATACAGCAGGGGCGTACATTGTATTAAGTTGATAAAAAGTGGTGGGGACAAGTTTTTGAAGTGCCATCCTCAGACAAAGTAAAGCATGTGGTAGTTTTATTTTTTAGTCTAGATTTAGTAGTTAATATGAAGTCTGTCTTCTTTGACAAACTCATAGCCAAGAATAGTTCACCATTCATTGTGTTTCTTTTGTGACATTGAAGGAACCTCCATCGTCACCAAGTGTCTTTGGTTCAGATGGTCGCTGAGCTTCCTGGGCTTTTTTAATTCTCCAATGAAGGGCATTTTTTAAATGATTAAATAATTTGGCGGGAACCTTCCTTCCTTCCTTCCTTCCTTCTTCCCCTCCTTTTTCTTTCATCTCTCTCTCTCTCTTTTTTTTTTTTTGCCTGATTCTTCACTTGTGTGATCTTCAAAATATTTGAGACATCAAGGGCAAATATTTTCTACCTGGTCTGCTTAGCCTCACTCACCAATCTTCCCTGAATAGACCAACACAGATATACATCCCAAGTAATACTTTATCAGGTTTCTAGGTATTCCTTAATTCATTAAGTTGACACCTAAAATTAAATACAGAAGTCCACTCCTTATCAACTTGGCACCCAACACATACATCTCCTTAAATTAGATTTGATTTTCTTTTTTTTTATATTAAAAAAATTTTAAATTTCAGATTAATATGAGGGTCCAATTAGGTTACATTGTTTGCATTTCTTAGGTAAAGTTCAAGTTGTAGTTGAACCCGTCACCCAGGGGATGTGCAGTAGAATTCTACATTGTGACCATTACGTGAGAGCACACCAATTCCCCTCCCTTTTCCCCCTCTCTCTTCTCCCCTCCACCTGATTTGAATATACTTGTGTTTTTCTCTTGTGTGGGCGTATAGTTGTATATCTATTGGTTTTATATCAGTATTGAGTACATGGAATTCTTGCTTTTCCATTCTGGTGATACTTTACTAAGAAGAATGTGTTTCAGTTCCAGCCGGGTAAATGCAAAAGATGTAAAGTCTCCATCTTATGGGTGAATATTACTCCATAGTACACACATACCATGGTGTGTTAATACATTCCTGGGTTGATTCCACATTTTGGTGATTGTGATTTGCTGCAACTAACAATCTAGTGCAAATGTTCTTGTTGTAAAATGATTTTTTTTCTTGAGACTTAATTTTCAAATAAAGACAGTAGTCATGGCATAGGTATCTCTGACATGATGCAACTATTCTGAGATTGTGATTTTTAGTACTTTAGACATTGGGGATCTTGACCTTTCAGGATTTCAACATATGGAATAAGGCTCAGCACCAGGACCAAACAATCTCTCAGCATTCTTGCAGCTATAATTGTGTCTCTCTGTGGCAGACTTTCTTTTTCTCCCAGTGCTTCCTAAGTCTAGACCTTCTGTTGTCTTGGCGAAGGCTATCTTTTCCTATTTTTTTTTTGTCTGATCGATCCAGTGTATACTTTGATATTTTTTGCTCTCAAACAACTCCAATATCTATCAACTTTCTCCTTTTATGAAGCTGGCTTCTGATACTGTTTTTCTGTTTAGGACAATAGAAGATAGATAAAACTGAATGTAGTAAGAATATGTCTTCTATTTATTTAGTGGCAAGATTGTGTTAAGGAATTTAAAGTGCTTCATTTAAAATCGTCATGAATCACCAGACAGACCAGGTATAAACAAATAAATTTCATGATCTTACATTTATCTGTCAAATGTAGACACTGACTTTCATTGACGTCTTTTTTTTTTCCAGTTTTTTTTTTTTTTTTTTGGCTGGGGCTGGGTTTGAACCCACCACCTCTGGCATATGGGGCTGATGCCCTACCCCTTTGAGCCACAGGTATTGCCTCCATTGAGGACTTTTCAATGTATTTCACCACTAGTTGACTTCCAAAGTGCTTGGCCTAAATGGAATAGAGTGAGAGTTTGGCAAATGGGCACTCATATGGGCCCCGCCAATTACACTCTCAAACTCATCTTAGAAAAGGTGCTACATACCTCATTGCTGTATATCACTATGGTCACCTTCAAAGCACTCCCCATGGGAAGCTGTGCACTGACACCAGCACCTAGTCCACCCTTCAAAGCAATTTTGGAACTCTTTTTCTGGAATGGCTATTATAGCTGTTGTTGTCCAGAGGTGTGACTAATCAGTTCACAAATTTGCCATTGTGTGCTTACATTGGCAGCACTGTACAAACAACTTGGTAAGTTTTCATAACCTTGGTACATCACTGTCTCACCTCACAACTGTGTTCATGTTGACATGTGGCAGCCTCTTGCTGAGTGGTGTTCATTATCGTTGTGTGCTCTTGTGTACCTTACAACAAGAGCTCTGATATCTATTCCAGAAAAAGAGTTTCAACATTACTCTGAAAAAGACCTAGTTCCCTCGCCTCCCTTGATTCTTGCATCATGTGGCATTTTTTCAGGTTTTTATGACTTGCTGCAACAAATTATCACATTCTGTGCCTTAAAAGAATACACACCCTCCCTCAGGGAGACTCCATGTCTTTTCCTGTTCCAACCTGGATAGGATCCCCACATCCCTTTGCTAGTATCCCCCTTCTAGCAAGCAGCCACGTTATCTGACTTTTGTTCTCTCATCCTTTGCCTTGGACTCACCTGCCTGCCTCTTTGTCTTACAGCCACTCTTGTGATTACACAGAGTCCACCTGGATAATCCAGGCTAGTTTCCCCATTTCATGGTCCTCGATTTAGTCACATCTACAAAGTCTCTATTGCCATTTAAGGCCATGAACCTCCGTAGGGGTCCAGTATTCTGCCTGGCACACCCACCTGCCGCATCCTGTTTGATTTAGCACCTACCCACTCCCAGCATTCTTTACCCCCTTCCATGTTCTCTAAACCACTTGTTAGCTTCTGGCATATTATGTATTTTAGGTATTTCTTTAGTTAATGGTCTGCTTCCCCTTGTAATGTACACAAGGGTAAAGAAGTTTGTTTTATATGAATTTTGTATTTTCATTGTTCAAAACAGTACCTAGCTCACAGTAAGAGTTCAATAAATGTGTATATATTTTTGATTGAATAAATTAGGTTGAGAAATTCAGGAAAAGGAACTGACATGAGATGGAGGGTGCCCTGGTGGGGCCCAAGACGAGCTGGCATGCTCCAAGTCAGAGCTGCTTTGCTCACATTGAACTATTTGCTAACATTCTGGTTTCTAATTTTTTCTCTCTAAAAAAAGAGCAAACAATCCCATCTATCTTTGGTCATGAACAGAATCTTCTCTGAAGAAGACAGAGGAATGCTTAACAAACATGAAAGAATGCTCGTTGTCCCTAATCATCAGAGAAATGCAAATCAAAATCACCTGAGATATGACCTAACCTCAGTGAGAATAGCCCACCTCACAAAGCCTCAAAGCTGAAGATGCTGGCATGGATGTAGAGAAGAGGGAGGAGTGTTACACTGTTGGTGTGACTGCAAACTAATACAGCCTCTTTGGAATGAAGTATGGATAATCCTCAAAGAACTCAAAATAGACCTTCCATTTGATCCCACAATCCCATTACTACGCGTCTGCCTAGAAGAAAAAAATCATCTTAGCATAAGGACACTTAAACTTGCAGCTGAATTTATAATCACTAAGATGTTGAATCAACCCCAGCACCCAGCAATCCAGGAATGGATTAAAATAAACTGTGGCCTATATATACCATGGAGTACTCTTCAGCCATAAAAATGGAGACTTTCCATCTTTTTTTTTGTTAACCTGGATAGGGTTGGAGAGAATTCTCTTTGGCAAAATATCACAAGAATGGAAAAACAAGTATCCAATGTACTCATTACTACTGTGAAGCCAGTAGACAAACTAATACACACTCACACAAGAGAAAAACTCTATTTAATTCAAGTTTGGGGGGAGGAGATTTCCACCTAATGGGTACAATGTAATGGTATATGGTACACCTCCTGGGTGAGGGACACAACTATAACAGGGACTATACCTAACAAATGCAAATATTGTAACCTAATCAGATATACCTTCATATAATTTGAAACTAAAAAAATAATTTCTTTCTCATGTTTGATTTTGGTCTCTTTTTGGAATATACTCAAAATATTTATATTTGTTTTTGACTCACGGGTATAAACAACTGAAGCAAAGAAATGTTTTTGCCCTCCTTTCTTCTTAACTCTTCTACTCTACATGGTGCTAGATATTGAATATGTAGATGCCTGGTATCTGGTTTTTGGATTTCTCACCTTTTACTTCTTATCTTAGAAATCAGCCTAAGGGAGAAAGGCACCAATGGTCTCAATTGTGGTTTTATTTTTTGGAGCAGGGACAGGAGGGAGTAGGCTTGTACTCTTAGAAGAAGTGCACAGAAAGCATATTTCAGTTCTTGCACAGTGACAAAAAAGATGGATGTTATAATCTACAGGAAGACCAGATACCTTCAGAAATGGTTTTTCCAGGGAGGATTTCTATGAGTGGTATTCTGATTAGTGTAAAATAATAGGTTGGTTAAATGCCTGTATCTAAACTTATCAAAGTCTCAAACATTCATGCACTGCTATAACTTTTTTGTGAACTCTGGGTAAAAGTAGTGTACAAAGAATAACTTTAACTTCATCTTTTGTATTTGTTTCTTTGAAGGGCAGTGGGTTCACTTTCCAAAGATCTGTATTTAAAGATGTCAGAGGCTTCCCCTTGATGCTATTTTATGACTATGGATAAAATACAGTTCTTATTAGAACTCTGAACACTAAGTAGGGAACAGATGTATGGATACTCATGTTACTGTGGCCTGAGACTTGGAATCATAAATTAAGAGATTCTTTCTACCTACTAATTGGGAAACACACAGAAACATCATCATGAAGTCCTCATTGGCATTTCTGGTAATTACTTATCCCAGAGCAAAATTAATACTTGGTAAGAAATGGAAAATTTTCTATTGATATTTAGGATACTATGTATTATGATGCGACCCTTCCTTAAACAAGTAACTGTGTGTTTTGGGGACATGAGAGGCTGGAACATCCTTTGCCTTCAAGGCATTGCAAACAACTTGAATCAATCCATAACCTTACCAAGTATAAGCAAACAGTAAAATGAAAACCGTTTCTCTGAAATAGCAAGTTGAAAATGTCATTAGCATATTTCTACCCCTGCAGAGCTTTGCTCCACCAGATCAGGGTATGATTTTTCATTGGCCCAATAATCATGGTCTTTAGAGAGTCACTGCATTTTCTCTTTGATGTAGCTAATATGTGGCATGTGCTTGTCATTCTGCTTCCAGTAGCCAAGGATGAAATAAAACTTGGTTTGAACACTTCTGTGCAAACAGTGAAAGAAATCTTTGCATTAGGAACCAAAGTTCAGTCATGAACTATATACAAAGTCATGGTCTGTATACAAAGCTACCTTAGGTGGGAGAGGGAAAATGTTTCAGATTGATTTTAGACAAGAAAAACAGAAAAATTTGATAATATCCAGGATCCCTTCATGATCAGAACACTTAAGAAAATTGGCATTAGAAGGAACATTTCTTAAACTAATAGAGGCCATCTACAGCAAACCCACAGCCAATATTGTATTGAATGGAGTTAAATTGAAGGCATTTCTGCTTAGATCAGGAACCAGGCAAGGTTGCCCATTGTCTCCATTGCTCTTCAACATTGTAATGGAAGTTCTAGCCATTGCAATTAGGGAAGAAAAGGCGATCAAGGGCATCCACATAGGATCTTGGAAGGTCTTTTAAAAATCTCTGATTCAGATTAGGGCTGGCTCCATAAAATGAATGGAAATAAGATTTCCTTCCCTCTTTATTTCTTAAAAGACTTTATGGAAAATTGGCATTATTTCTACCCTAAATTTTAAAGAAAGACTATCAATGAAATATATGAACTTGAAGTTTTTCCTTTGTGTGAAGGTTTTTCTTCCCTTTTTTTTCAATAATACAAATTTGATAGCTTAAAAAGTAAAAGACTATTTGGATTATATTTCTTTATGTGTCAGTTTTGGAAAATTGTTTTTTCAATATATTAATTCATTGGGTATAACTTACTGAATTTATGAATAAAAAGTTATGTATGATACAGAATTATTATCCTTTAAGTTTATAATGGCCATGTTCTGAAACTTTCTTCTTCACTCTTAATATTTGTTAATGTTTTCTCTTTTTTTTAATGTTTTCTATTTTTTTCTTTTTGAGAAGTTTTGTCTGATTTATTTTCATAAAATTAACTTTTGAATTTGTTAATTATGTCTATTTTTATTCGTTTACTGTTTTCTACTGCATTGATATAGAAGATTCTAGCATTTGATAGCTAGAAACACATTATCATATTTTAAGTTTTCTTCTTTTCAAATATAAACATGTAACTCTATAAATTTCTCTGTAAACACTTCTTGATCTGTGCTCTACAAAGTTTGATACATTTTAAAGTATATTCTTATCCCCTTGTGATATCTTTGGTTTTTTGCCTATGTTGTACATTGTTCAATGTTCAAATATTTGAAGATTTTTCTAAGTCTCGTATTATTGAAATATTGCTTAATCCCATTTTGAAATATTACTATTCACATCTACATACTTACTAATTTTCTTTTTTTTTGTAGAGACAGAGTCTTACTTTAATGCCCTCAGTAGAGTGCCAGGGCATCACACAGCTCACAGCAACCTCCAACTCTTGGGCTTAGGTGATTCTCTTGCCTCAGCCTCCCAAGTAGCTGGGACTACAGGTGCCCACCACAATGCCCAGCTATTTTTTTTTTTTTTTTTTTTTTTTGCAGTTCAGCCGGGGCCGAGTTTGAACCCACCACCCTGTGTATATGGGGCCGGCACCCTACTCCCTGAGCCATAGGCGCTGCCCCCTACTAATTTTCTTTTTGTTATCTTGTTCTGGGAATTACTGAGAGAAAAGTATCAAATCTCAAACTATGATATGAATTTCTCTCACACATTGCAAAGCAGTTACAAAGTTTATGCACACGTGATTGTTGTCTTGCTGACGGCTTCACCCCATTTTCCTTATGTAATGTTCCGTGCTTGTCTCTGGTAATACTTCCTATTCCTTTGTCTTCTATTTATAATGCTACAGCTAGATTTCTTTTGATTTCTGTTTGCCACTGAAATAATAAAATATAAGTTGCAAACTAAAATCTATGGCACTAATAGACATGAAAGAGGCTAAAATAAATTGGGGACCAGAGAAGGAAATCAGGAATGCTTTTTCGAAGAAATTATTTTGAAATTATGATTCAAAGGATGAGCTTGATTAGCAAAATTCGAGGAGAGGGTAAAAATATATTCTGATCTGATAGGACAACAATCTTACAGTAAACACATACCAAGATGGGAAGAGGTCATGTGACCAGCATGTGAGTTGAGTCTGGATGGGTGTGTGTTATCTATGGAGTAAAAGGCACTTTTAATTCATTATCTCACCTGAGCCTCCTCACAACCCAGAAGGGCAGTTACCAGCATTATTCCTGCTTTATAATTGAAAACAGTGAGGCTAACAGAGATTGTGTTATGTTAAAATAAACAGTGAGGCTGACAGAGCTTGTGTTATGTTAAACAAAATATTTCAGTACAGGTGAAACTTACTAAATGTAGAATACAAATGTCTTCATACAATAACTGAGAAAATGCCATGAAGGCTATGTTAAGCAGTTTGATGAAAATATTTCTGATTGTGTATGAAACCAGCACATTGTACCCCTTGATTGCACTAATGTACACAGCTATGATTTAATAAAAAAAAAATCAGAGCCCTAGTTCAATACTAGTCATAGCTCGCTTCACAACCTAAAATGATTAACCTCTCAGAAGTGAGATTGGAGTGCTCAAAAACAATGCAATGGAGAGCCAAGAGACACTATTTACTGGTGTTTGATTCTATGAAAAGTGGCATTTTTTTCTGAAAGATAACAAAATAAGAAATTATACATAGAAAGAAGTAAATGAGACACACATACCTCAAGACCTGCAGGAAATCAGAGAAGGGAGGGTTCACAAAAATAAACAAGGTCAAGGGAGGTTTCACTAAATAACTTGGCCATTGGCTCTGCTTGGAAGAGTGAAAGTGAGGTGAATAGAAATGCAGTGAATGAGAACGCCCCTTGTGCAGCTCAAGATCCCAGAGATGTGAAGGGAGAATGCAAGTTGTGCAAAGAAAGAGCTGAAGTCTGAGCAGCCCGCATGGACCCGAACATGTCCTCTGGGGAAAAGTTGTGCCAGGGTGGATCTCATTCAGTCCAGTTCCCATCTTTCTAGGGCCACATCCCTTCTAGTTTCTGCCTTTGGGAAGGTGGACTCAATGGTCTTCTTCCTTTGTCCTTCCTTCTTCTTTTCCTCCTCCTCCTCTTCCTTCTCCTTCTTCTCCAGAGCTTCTAATCATTGCCACCCAGAGGTTTAGCCCAATATAATAATCCATCCTTACCCTGCATCTTACTTTTTAAAGAACACCAGTCTGAACCGGTTATGACTTAAAAAGGATTTTCTGCCAGTGTCCTTGGAGCTGACTCTATTCACAATGCTGGCATAGGTGTAGCTGTGGAGACTTGGAAATAACCTACCTTTCCGGGAAGAACAGAAGGGAACATCAGAGAGTAGCAGACAAGTAGACATCAGGTTTTTCCTGAGACAGGTGAATGAACAATGGAAAGTTACTGCAGTAGCCGAAGTGTTAAAACGTGGAGTATGCATATGTGACAAATTACTCATTTTAAGGGCAACTTGTGCGACCAACTTGTTAAGTTAATTTTCCTATATGATTTCTTTTTAAAGTTCTTATAAACAAAAGAAAATACTTATTTTTTGGTATAAATGTCTCTCAATACTTTCTAGGTAATCTTGGGATATACAAAATAATCTTGTGTTTTAAATTTCAGAGAACATTTATATAGAACAGTGATTTTCAACCCGTGCGACATAAGAGGATCTCAGCTGTGCTATAAAAATTTGTAAAGATCATTAATTTAGTTATTTTCCAAAGAAATTCAAAGAACGGTGAGTATAGTCTTTTAAAAAAATTTTTTTTGGTCAACATCATTTAAATGTGCCACATAAGTTTAACTATACATTCAAGCATGCCGTGAGATAAAAAATGATTAAAGAATACTGATATGGAGTGTTTAAAACAATAGAACTTTCAAGTTAGAAAGAACTCCTAAAAATTAGCCTATCCAATCTCATTTTTTCCCAGAAAAAGAGAGAGAGGCTTATTGAGTGATTGTAGGTTTTATATCAAGTGAATATAGAGTCAGGATTATATTTCTTTTTTCTTAGTTCAAAACTCTTTTCTTAGATCAAAACACGCATTTCTGAGAGACTCTCCATTAAGGCAATGGTGAATTTCTCTTGTGTATATGTTCTTTCTTCTTGAATGCATATGCATTACAACTACACCAGCAGATATGATTGACTTCAGATAATTTTCCTATGAGGTTTTAAGTGTCAAACAAATGAACCAAAATCAAAAGTCAATGTCAAAAAATGGAAGGCAATCTGAGTCTTTAAATAAGTGGATCATAATCATAATGAGACTCGAGGTAAGTGCTCTCAAATTCTCCACCTGTCATATATTTATGGCAATGTCTCCAAGTGAAACGCAATCCTCTTAAGGAAGAAGAATGTCCCTTCTGCTAACCCTAGAGTTCAAGGCTGCTATTAACTAACTCATCCATGGTTGCCAAGAAGAAGAGGTGCCAGCCAAGTAGATTGATCCTGGAGATCAGGGCATGCTGGATCAGTTACATGGAGAAATCTGAACAGTGGTTGGAGCCAGAGGACCATGACAGAACCTAGTAACAGAAGATAAGGTTGAGGCAAAAATGGGAGAAGCAAAATCTCATCTCATGGGCAAGTCATGAGTACACAGGTAAGAAGATAAAATGACATGAGGAAATGGAGAAACCCAGAAAAAGAGCAAGGGTTTTAGGATAAAAGTGGAGAGGCCAAGGATTTTCAGATCAAAAAGACTAAATTTCCCATTTTTGGATGCCAGGTATAAAGCACGCAGACAGGCAAATAAGGTTAAGATGGAAAAGGTTCACCTCCCCCCAGATATCTTCCCCAGCATTGTATTCCCTGCCTCCTTTCTTCTGAAGTTCCTGATTTCATGTCTATGATTTTGAATTAATTAATAAGAACTGAATTGACAATTCCTTCATCAAAAATATTATGTTTATATTCATTAAAAGCATAATGCCATTTTTTATTGTCACACCCCCCAATCCAACATACAGCTTAACATGTGCAATTGTAGGATTATTCTATGAAGTAACTTCTTAGGTTATGTAGCATGAATTCAAAATTTTACTTCTCTAAATGTAGAGATCAAATAGCCTTTTCAAACCTCCAGTGGGCGAGGCACTGCTGTGACGCTGAGTGGTTGGAGAGGATTCTCTGCTGCGTACCATTTCTAGCAGGTATTTTCCATGACTTAATTTACCGTGCTATTTATTAAGAATAAACCTCATTAATATGAAAAGCATTGGGAATGAAAAGCATTTAAATGCTTTTTATCAATCCAAGCACCAACACACATGTGACATTTTGAGATTATTCCTATTTATACAGCACCTGGCACCCCTGAAATATTACTGCACTTAACAAAGTCTTTTGTTTTTTCTTTTTTTTTTAGAGACAAAGTCTCACTTTATTGCCCTGGGTAAAGTTCTGTGGCATCACACAGCTCACAGCAACCTCCAACTCCTTGGCCCAGGCAATTCTCCTGCCTCAGCCTCCAGAGTAGCTGGGACTACAGGCACCTGCCACAATGCCCAGCTATGTTTTTGTTGAAGTTTGGCTGGGGCTGGGTTTGAACCCACCACCCTCAGTATATAGGGCCAGTACCTTACTGACTGAGCCACAGGCGACACCCCACAAAGTCTCTTCTTGATTGTATCAACTGTTCCCTGCTCAAAGACACCATGTCATGAATGTCTGAGATTAAAAAGAAGTTTTCCATTTTCATGTAGTTGGAGAACTTCATGCCTGGTTGTTCTAAATTACTCTATACTTCTAAAATAAAAATGTTTTTATGATGAAACAAGTAGCAGAAGTGACAAAACCAGGTCTCTCTTCCATAATTATTTTGCATTTTATCCAGCTATTTCAAAGGCTAGTTCATTCTAGGAAAAGAAGAACTAATAAAAGCTCATCAAGGGTTGCCTTGGCAATCTTTTTAAAACACCAGGCAGGTTTATTAGTGAACCAAGCTTAGAAAAGCCAGTGGTGAAACAGGAGCAGCAAAGGCACTGTGATGGCCCTTTTCTGTCTCTTTAGAACATGTATTTTTTACTAACAGAAAAATAAAATGACCAGACCTCAAAGCAAATATAACTAACATAAATCATCTTTAATAGCATTTGCTCCATTTCTTTGCACATTTTTCACATTTTAACAGCTTTGAACTCTGGCAGCATTTTATAGATAATGCCAGTTTACAATTATACTTAACTATACTTAGCAGCCTTTTTTTAAATCTTACTGATTCATAGCATCATAGTGTCTCTAAAGGAATAATGGCATCTTCTTTTTAGCAAAATATAACTTTGATATCCAGTGCCTCATACAGTGGCTGTGTTTGCAGAAGAGAAAGTCTACATAGATAAGTACATAAACTTATGGTTAGATTCGAGTGCCCTATAAGCTTGAATTACTCAAAAAAAAAATCTGGTCTAAAAGAAAAGTGAGTACGAGAGCTGAGTTAGTGAATGAGAAAATCTGGTTTTCCAAAGAATTCTGCAAGGGAAAAAAGAAAATGTGGGCTGGCCCACGTAGGGGTAGCATCACAAAGGGCAAGCCCTTCCCTGGGGTGACTAACACCAGGTGTCTCAGGGACTTGCTGGTGACCTGCTAGACACAGAGCTAACATTTATCAAGCTATTCAAGTTCCATTCATCATTAAACTTCCTATTTCCTTTCTCTCAGAGTCTCCTGAGTTTTCTTCAATGTTACAGAAGGATGGGGCTGAGGAATTTCAGGTGTTAACTGGTGACATTTTGGTTTTTCTAGATTTTTTGTTCAAGTAGATTAAACCCAGTAGTAAATCATTTGTGTTTCCCGGCATCAGTCTTGCTGGCTTCCCCCATCATGCCCACACCAAATATGTGATCCTTCAACCGTAATCACACTTCCTGTGCTGCCTAAGTTCTGCCCTGGAACACCAGGTGCCATCTGCTACCTCGATCAGGGAGCAAATGAGAAACAGGAGGGATGGCTGACGAACACTGCAACTGATTAGTTATCAGGTGGTTCTAATTAGTTCATCTCTGATTATCATGTAGGTAAAGACACCTATCACATCCCTAGTTCAGCACTCCCACAAATACTGCAGTTCCTTTTGTCAGAAGTCGGGGGACCATGTGTCCTTGTTGCCCCACCTGGGACAAGCCAGTCAGGCTCCAGCTGGGTGGCTTTGCCCCAGTTCCTCCCCATTGGTGACTGATCATCTGAGCCATCCCCGCTCCACGGCACTGGCACCGCCTCAAATCTTTTCTCACATTTGCTTGAAACGGGGTGGGGAGTGAGTGAGGGCTGTGTGTTCTTTGTTGCTTTTCTAACATCCTGACCTCTGCTCTTTGTATCTTGCTGAATAGGGAGATGGTGTGAAGTCAGCTGGTCCCCTCCTCTCGGCTCCTGTGAGAGGCTCTCAAACTCCGTCTGCAAAAGCCGGGCATCCAGAGGACAATGCAGGCTGACAATGGAAAAGTGGGTCTAAATGAGAAAACTAAGAGCAGCAGCCCGGGCATGACAGGCCTAGTTTCTGTCTACACAAGGACACACATGAAAGTTCATAGCAGCTTGATTCTTTCTAATCCCAAACTGAAAATAACCCAAGTGTCTGTCAGCCGATGAATAATGGATAAACTAATGCGATACACACATACACGGACTGCACAATACTGTTCAGGAACTAAAAGGAAGGAACCACTGGTACCTGCCACAGTGTAAATGGACCTCCCTCTTCATTTCCTGCTTCAGTTCTTCTCAAAGCCAAGAGCAGAGAGGTGCTGGGGAGAGAGGGCTTGAAAGGATGCTCACCAGGAATGACCCCAAGGATAGGATGGCCAATGACCTCTGAGCACCACTGTCAATGGGAATTGGCTAACTGGCTTAATTGTAACATAATACACTATGCAATAAAATAGTATATCATATATAATACTATATATAACATATCTTTTATATAATAATATAATTGGCATAACAACCCTTTGAGGCACTGGCATAGCCCTGCTTTGCAATTGAAGAAACTGAGCTAAACATAGTGATGCAAAATGCAGACTAGCTTGCTAGTTATTATCTGATTTACTTTTCTGAGTCTTTGTGTTCCTATCTATAAATCAGTGATGGAAATCCCTACTTCAAAGGGTTTTGTGAGCATTGTATGAGTGAACTAAAAGTCCCCATTTTAATACATGACTCACGGATACTTAAGTTTCTTTCTTCATGTAATCTGACTTTCTACAGCTTTTGTGGTCTGATATATTTAGTATATCTTTAAATGCCAACTATATGTCAGACACTGAGAATGCAGTGATAAATAAGACATCCAGGAATCCTTCTTCAATAGCATGTGGTCATATATATACACACAAACACACACAAACACACACTATATATATACACAAACATAAACATAGTGAGCATGCTACACAAAAATGAAAATTACGAGGTACTTATGGAATGTTCAGAAAGCTTTAAAGCATGTAACGATTGAGGTACATTTTGAAGAATAAATAAAAGTTAATAAAGAGAATATAGGTAGGTGGGAAGACATTTCAGCATAAAAGATGCTAAAGTATAGAGATATAAAACTGAATATGAGCCCTGCAGAATGGCTCCCCCAAAGAAGGGTGGCAAGGAGAAGAAGGGCCAGTCTGCTATCAACGAGGTGGTGACTCGAGAATATACTATAGTTCAATAACTTTTAATAATGTAATGGGGTTCTGGAGCCATCATGACAATGTAGTTTTAGAACATTTCCTGTACTCCCCCAAATTCCCTCACCCACAACACCAGCCCCCACCCACAACACCAAATCACTGATCTGCTTTCTGGTTTTACATTTGCTTTGCTGGAAATTTCATATACTGACATCACATGTTAGGTACCCTTGTAACTGACTTCATTCCCTTAGTATAACATTTTTGCGATCCATTCGCTATGGTCACCTGGGAAGTCCTCCCCTTGAAAAGGTATGTACTGATGTCAGCACCTAGTCCATCTTTCAAAACAATTTTGGAACTCTTTTTCTGGAATAGCCAGCAGAGTTGTGGTATGAAGTTGGACAATTAAGTTCATGAATTCTCATTCTAGAAAAAGCACTTTGAAGGGTGGCCTGGGCACTGGGGTGGTACATAGCTTCCCGAGGGGCATACCTCAAGGGTGACCACAGTTATACTTAGCAGCGAGGTACATAGCACCTTTTCCATGATTAGTTCACAAATTGTCCAACCTCGTACATCTTTTTTATTAAGATATCTCAATGCCCAGCATCATATGTTGAAAAGATCATCCTCTTCACATAGATTCCCTTCCTACCTTACTTCTAGACTTTCTATTGTGTTCCTTCAATGTATCTGTCTATCTCTAAACAAATATCACAGCCTATTGAATGCTGTAGCTTTAAGTTTTGAAATCAGGTAGTGCAAGTCCTCTATAGTGTGCTTTTTCAAACTTTTTGTTATTCGCAATAATTTGCATGTCTATGTAAATTGTTGGATTGATCTGTCAATGTGTACATGAAATCCCTGCAGGGCCAGGAGTAATGGCTCAGACCTGTAAACTGAAGCGGGAAGATCGATTGCCTGAGGCCAGGAGTTCTAGGCTGTAGTGAGACTGGATCTTGCCTGTGGATAGTCACTGCATTCTACCCTGGGCAACTCGCCAAGACCCTGTCTGCTAAAAAAATAAAAATTAAAAATAAAAAGTCTGCTGGGATTTTGTTAGGGATTGATTGCATTGAATCTATAGCTCAGTTAGAGAAAATTTGCCACCTTATCACTGTTGAGTCCTTCCTTATAGCTTCTCTGTTTCCATCAGCAATATTTTATAGCTGTCCGGTCACAGCTTTTGTTATATCTACTCTTAGTATTTTATTTTTTGTGCTGCTATTGAATAAAATTTATTTTTTTAATATTAATTGCTGGTGAGAGAGGATACCTGGAAAAAGTAAGGTTTAAAGAAAAGGTCTTCTCATAGGACGCCAAGGACATTCTTGCAAAGTCCTCTCAATAGTGACTCAGCTCTTAAGAATTTGTAGAAACTTAACTTCCTGGAACCTGGAAACTAATGCTTGCTTCTGCTTCTGTGAAAGCCCAGGCTTCGGTAAAACCTGGTGCCTGCCTTCCCCAGCTCAATTCAATGAGACCAATGAGAAGAGTACCTGTAGACAAGGAACCCTTGGCTGGACATTAAAAGGAAAGGACAGAGAAATTGGAGCACTCGGCCATTGTTGGATTTCACTCCACCAGCTGGAATGAAGCCGTTCATTCCTCTCTCAAACACGGATGTTCAGGTGCTTCTTTCTCTCCACTGGGCCTCATTTCCTGCAATACCAGTATATAGAAAAACAGTTTACTTTTGAATATTGATTTTACATTTTGTGAAACTGATAAACTTATCTTTTTATTTTAGTAGGATTGTAACATACAGAAGAAGGAAAAAGGATATGTATTTTAAGAAAGAAAAAACTATTAAAATTATAATACTCAATATATACTGGTAACATGTCCTGTATGTCTTATAGTTGCAGAAGTCAAACATGACTTGAGTATTACAATTAATACAGTTTTTTCCTTTCAAAAAGGAAAATGTGTACAAAATTGAGTACACATTTTTGGCAGCCTCTGGATATATTCCTTAGGATTTTCTCCATATATTATCATGCAGTCTGCAAATACATATGGCATATTGATGTTATGTCACACAAAATAATGAATTTATTTGTTCTAGTTGCTTTATAAAAATACATTCTTTAGGATATTCGACACAAATTATCATTTTTGCAAATAAATAGTTGCTTCTTTTCCAGTTTGGATTCCTTCAATTTGGAGTTATCATACTCATGAGAACTTAATAGCAAAATCTTGAATCAGAGTGGTAAGAAAAGAAATCATCGTTGCCTTTCTTATTTTATAGAAAAGCACTCAATCTTCAAGGTATCTTTAAAAAAAGATTTAAAAAGTTAAGAAAGATATTAATTACAGGTTTTTCATACTGTAACTTTTAAAGAAAGTTTTTACCATAAATGGGTGCTACATTCTGATGAATGTTTTCTTGGTCCGTTGAGATAATTGTGTCTTCCTTCCTTTTCTTCTATCAGTAAATGGATCACATTGAATGGCTTCTATCTTTACACCAACTTTATATTTCTGAAGCAAAATCCACTTGGTTTTCATGTCTAATCGTTTCTATATATTGTTGGCTTTAGTTTGCTAAATTTTTCTAAGGATTTTTACATTTATATTCAGGAGAGATATTGATCTGCATAGTTTCTTATCTTTTAATGTCTGTATATGGTTGGGGCAGTACTGACCTCATAAAATGCATTAAAGCAGCTTCTACTCTCCCATTTTCTGAAATAGTTTGAGTGGGACTGGAATTATTTCCTCCTTAAATAGGTAGTAGAATTAGTGAAGCCATCTATATCTGGGATCTTCTTTGTAAGGAGATTTTTAATTACAAATTCAATGACTTCACTTGCTACAGGGCCATCATATTTTCTATTTCTTCTCAAGTCAGTTTTGATAATTTTTATATTTCTAGGAATTTTTTTCTATTTAATATGTGCTGTCTTATTTTTGCCTTACATTTTTAGTTTATATGTAATGACAACTTGTCTTTCGGTCCCACTTTTGGTAGGTTAAATATTCTTTCTGTAATGTACTGAATGTTTTTATTTCCCCCAAAGTCCATCTAACTCCTGGTGTGATGGTATTTGGAAATGGGGCCTTTGGGAGACGATTAGTCATAAGGGTGGAATCCTTGTGAACGGAACAGGTGCCCTTATAGGAAGAGGTCAGAGCATTAACTCTCTCTTTCCCATAAAAAGATACAGAAGACAGAAGGAGAAGTCTGCTGTTCTCAGCCCCCAGAAGGTCCTCCCTGGAACCTGACCCTGCTACCCTCTAACCCTGAACTTCTGGGGGCAGGCTATGAGGAATAAACTCCTGTCTTTTATAGCCACCCAGTCCACTGTGTTATAGCTGTTCCTACTGACAAAAACATTCTTTTTCTTCTCAGTCTAGCTGAAAGTTAATTATTTTTTAATATTTTTAAAATATTTATGTTTTATCACTTTTCTTTATCATTTTTTATGTTCTATTTTATTTACACTCTGATTGTTATTAACTATTTCCTTATGGTTTGGATGTAGTTCATTCTTCTCTTTCTAATTTCATAATGTAGATCCTTGGATTATTGATTTGAGACTTTTATTCTTTTCAAATAAAGGTATTTAAGTCTGTAAATGTCCCTCTAAGCACTGCATCATCTACAAACATACATTTTATGTGTTTTTTTCTCACTCAGTTGAAACTTGTCTAATTTTTCTTTTGATAGTTTCGTTTACCCTTCTGTAACTTGGAAGTGAATTAATTTCCAAATATTTGGAGATCCCCAAATTTCTTTCTGTTGGTGATTTCAAATGTATTTCCATTTTGGTCATAGAATGTACTTTGAAGATTATGATTCTTTTAAATTTATTTATGCTTTTTTGAGGAATATCACACAGTTTATTACCCAAAGTTATAGCACTTTTTCATGAATAAACATTTCTCCATTTGTTGCTTTTCTTTAGAAAATTTCCAGAGCTCTGAAATGATTGTTTTTGACAATTTTGTTTAGTTTAAACTTGCCTTTGAGGGAGAGGGTTTTCCAGTCTTGTCTCAGCAATGGCCAGAAGTCCTGTCCCACTAACTTATGCAATTTCATAGGGCCTTGATTTCCCAGTTGTTTGAATTTGCCTTTGATTTTTTTCAGTAAACGGTAATCCTTTTAGTCATACAGTCATCTTTGTGTTTTATACACAGCGTCCATCCATCACTGTGCCCTGCAAACTTTTTGACTAGTGAAGTGAATTGTCTTTATTGATTGACTTGTAAGTTTACATTTACATTAGAAAACTAATACAACCAATAAACAGTTTAACAAAATGGCCATTGGAACAATATCTCAGACAATAAGTCTTCCTTCCATTGATCAAAAAAAGAATCTCCGAAATTCTAGCATGCGTTGAGGAGAGAGTAATGATTTATTAGTAGGTTTATCCAAACAATTGCTTTAATCTAAGGAAAACAGTATCCCTGAAGCTGCTGAGTGAGATCAGCAGTGCAGTCTCATTTTGCACTATATGAAGTTCAAGGGGATATTATCAGTGTCTGCAGGGAGCATTTTAACAACAGAACAACAGCTTTGACAGTACCAAATTTAAATGTGATACTATTTTATAGTACATATTTTAGAACCAAGATAGCAGCTCATAAAACATAGAGCCTCATGTGCCAATTTCTAAGCCAAATGGAGCTTGGGGCTTAGTAAAGCTGTGGGATTGTTTACTATTGTATTGAGTCTGGGTTCTCTCTTTCAGATGTTTGTATAGACCACCCTTGCTTGTCCCTACAAAGGCTATTTATAAAAGTTTTCCTCTGAGTTTCCTATTTAATCTCCAGTAAGAGATGAGCCAAATTCCCTAATCTTCTTTTTACTTTTTCATAAATAATCATTCATCACACTACTCAGTTTGCAGCACAGAAATAATTCAATGAAACTTGTACATAAAAATTGTTCAGATAAAAGTATTTGAAGAAAATAATTGACTTTAATTTTAACCTCATTCCCCCTGGTGGCATCAGTAAAAATAAATTAGAACAAAATCAAGTTAGGTAAATGAATAAAATCATGATCGTGCCTGAGACTGTCAGACAGGTGGCAGATTTATTGGTTTTACAGTGATCATCCCCTTTTAGGACCACACAATGGAATTACTCCCTCCCTAGTGCAGCCAAATTTTCATAGTAAATTAATTTGCAGATCTTATTAGTAAAAGAGTGTTGGGGAATATCTGAGCGATCCTATATAAATCCATTGCATTTCATTATGTTTAAAGAAACAACAAAGGCACAATATCAAATAAAAATAAGAGCAATGGAGTTATATGACTTTTAAAATAACAATGATGAGTGTTACTAATTTCTATTTATAGTCCCTTGCTTATTAAAAATCATTTAGATTTCTGTTATTTCCATGAACACGTGTCTCAAAAACTAGAGAGTAATTCTCCAATTCTGGTTTTCTTTTTCACCTTATTTCCTCCAAAACTATTAATCAAAATTTCTAATTCTAGATCTCAGAGGAAATGGCTCATCTTCCTTCGCTAAATCCAGCACTTAATATTTTTCTTTTGAAAATAATAAAATGATTTTCAAGTTGCCATTCATGTTATTTGTGCATGTGACAATAAAAATTCCCAGGATTCTCAAAAGTTACATAAAAATAAAATTAAGTGCACTAAAATTTGAAAGTTTATGGTTTTATTGATCAAAGAGGGATTATTTGGGGCATAGATGATGAATATAAGAATGCCATAATTCCAAGGATTTTTATTAGTAATATAGTTTATATTTTTGAAAACGTTTAATTTTCTGTATATCTCAATGCTTTCTCTCTCTTCCTTTAGTCCCTCCACGATGTTAATAAATAAAGCAAGAAAGTGAAAAATGCCTTTTATTTAGAATACTATTTAAATTTACATCCAGCTCCTTCTTCCCTCGAAGTTTTTCTATAAAGCTTCTCAGGAAACTCCATTTTCTTAGCCAAAAGCACACATAGTTTTCGGCAACCACTCTAAAAAACACAAATACTAAACTTCACAAATTTTAATGGAGCTATACAAATTCTAGAAGTTGAAAAGGCATTTATAGACTATCAAGTTTACCCGAGTTATTAAAAACCACTGTAGGTTGTATGATTTGCCCTAAGGTCATCAGCAGGTTAAAACAGACACACAACTAGAATTTGCTATTGGGACTGCAACTCCAGGGTTGCTCTCCACTGACTTTGCAGTTCTGGTTTTGGCCCCAAGAAAATCAAGTGATATCCTGGGAAGTCTTCAGACCTTCAGAAATGTGGGTGACTACTTAAAACATTTGCCCAGAGGCCAAGTGGCAAAAGTGGGCCCCTTTCCGCTGGGAGTGACACGTGAAGAATCTTGACTATTTTTGCCTGGGATTCACATGTTTCTGTTCATGCAGTGCTCCATAAGTGGGGTTGGGCTAATATGTCAACAGTGAAGCTTAAAAAAGAAATGAAAAGAAGCACAAGGTCTTTCAGGGTCAGGGGGGGTCTTCGTTTCTGCTCTAAATCTCTGAAGACTTTCCTTCCTCACAGCCCTGGTGCTCAGGGAGGTCTGTTGCTAGAGGGTGTCCCCTTGTTCCTAACTCACTGCTTTACGCAGAATTTTTTTTTTTTATTGAATCATAGCTGTGTACATTAGTTCAATCATGGGGTACAGTGTGCGGGCTTCGCATACAATCAGATAATTTTATCAACCTGATTGACATAACATTCATGAGATTTTCTCATTTACTATGTGAAAACATTTTGATCCGTATTTAGAAGTTTTCTCCTGACCCTTCAAATATGTACCACACATGTGATCTCACCCTTTGTCCTATCTCCCCCCACCCTCTCCCTCCCCTTCCTTCCCTCTCCCCTTTCCCCATCTTCCTGTGCAATAAATGGGCTGTAGCCTTCACTTGAAAGATAAAGAATTTGCCTCATATTAGGAGTGTATACATTAGATACTTTTTATTCCATTCTAGAGATACTTTGCTAAGGAGAACATGTTCCAGCTCCATCCATGTAAATATGAAAAAGGAGAAGTCACCATCTTTCTTTAAGGCTGCATAATATTCCATGGTATACATGTACC
>CAUYON010053705.1:0-13625 GCA_963573935.1 Arctocebus calabarensis | reverse complement strand
CTCAGAGAAGAACTGCATTATTAAACTATGAAAATTTACCATCTTTGCCTCCTGTTTGGGAAGCCCGCAAACTAAGTAGGGATGAAGATGACAATTTAGGACCAAAGACCCCGTCTCTAAATGGCTACCATAATAGTCTAGATCCAATGCATAACTATGTAAATACAGAGAATGTAACCGTGCCAGCAAGTGCTCACAAAATAGAATATTCACGACGTCGGGACTGTACACCGACAGTCTTTAACTTTGACATCAGACGCCCGAGTTTAGAACACAGGCAGCTCAATTACATACAGGTTGACTTGGAAGGTGGCAGTGACTCTGACAACCCTCAGACTCCAAAAACACCTACCACTCCCCTTCCACAAACCCCCACCAGGCGCACAGAGCTGTATGCTGTGATAGACATCGAGAGAACTGCTGCTATGTCAAATTTGCAGAAAGCGTTGCCACGGGACGATGGCACGTCCAGGAAAACTAGACACAATAGTACTGACCTGCCCATGTGAGCCTGGAAAGCATTACGCTGTTTGCACCTTTGTGAAGTTTTTAAAATGAAGATGCAAGTGCTTCATTTTCATTTCTAAATACTAACTTCTTTTACAGACTGATAGAATTTTTTTCTGAATATTTCATGTGCATCTTTAACTAAAGGGAATTAATGTAGAGCAGGTACTCCTCAAAGAACACTAATTTCCTCATGTACTACTCACTGTACGGCCGCGTTCCCATCTCACAGTGCCTATCTAAAATGGGAATTGAAGTGAACGGCATGCTGGTTGATTTTGATCAATATCTGGACTTAAGCGTATCTTTCACATCCAAGTCATGGTTGGCATTTAAACCTTCCTATGACGCCTCTTGGCAATGTTCATTGCTAACAGATAGCTGTAGGCTTTGAAAGTATCTGTAGACTCACTGTTCACAGTGTGTGGCCTCCAGCATGTAACTTGAGGAATCCTTTATTTCATTAATTAAAGGCTTTTTAACTTGAGCCAAAACATACATAAAGGAAAGCAGAATACCACACCTCCTTTTACACCAGTCAGCTCCCCTGCCCTCTGTGTCACTAGAAAGAGTCTGGCGTCCGTGAATGTGGTTTGCCCTCCATGTGTTGAAAGGCAGAGGGAGATAAGTTTTTCTGTTTAATCATCTCATGACATCATTTGAAGGGCATGTCCAAATATCTTACGCAGAGTTACAGTAGGCTCAAGACTCAGTCTCAGGTCACTTTACCCAAAAACATTTGAAAATCTGCACCTCTCCTGTAGGTTATTAGCGACATGTTGTTCTCTGGAGGCATCGTGCAGCTGGGTTTCCATTTATCTTCCGTTGCTTTCTTGGGTGTTGGGGATGTCTTACTTTGTTGCTTAATGTCTTTTTCAGTTTAAAATGTTTGAGTTTGTATATAGTCTTGAAATTGGATTATGTGTTTGTTGTTTATTTTGCATTTTTGTCAGATTATGGTTTTGAAGGTTCATTTGAAATTTACTGTTGTTCTATAACAGGGTTGCCCTTGTCCAGTATTTATTTATATACTGTTTACTTTTCAAGGTGATAAAAACATTATCTCCATTTTAAATTTTACTTGTGTCCATAGGTGATCTCTTTAGCAGCTGAGAAAAAAAAGGAAGACACTTGCAACCTGCAAAGCTCCCTACAGTGCTTCTTCTGTGGGCACCCCCCCCAGCACTTTAGCAGGGTCCTGTCCGCTGTGCAGCGCCCTTGGGCTCTGCCTGCCCCAGGGGTCCTCAGCGCTCCCTTATTCCAGTGAAATGTTAATACTGTTGCCCGCGTAGCAGGTGCAGTGGGAGTCTTGAAGCAATGAAATTGTGTCATTATTTAGGATTTTAACTGAACTGACATGTATAAAAACTGAAGAGGGTCCGTATGTCAAAGTCTTAGAAAATCAAAGATGTTCCAATTTCCCAAACACTAGAGACTGTAAGAGAAGATAGAGTGGAAAGAAGGTTAGGTAACCTTACAAAATATTTTACTGTTTTCTCTAAATATGAGGAAGTTTGAGATTTTGGTCTGGATCTACCAGACGTAACTAAGATTAATTTAGTTTTAGCCATATAGCATCCGACCTATTCAGTAAATAACCTGATCATAGAACAATAAATGTATTAGCAGACTGATAGAGTGGGGCCATTATAAAGAAAATAAATTACTAAAGGTGTCTTTGTTGTTCCCAGTGCCATTATCGCTGTCTTTATCATAAGTCAATATCAGTATCTTTTATCATTTTGTGTGCATAGCAGAATTTCCCTTTCTCTCCCCTATGAACTTGGTGCTTACTAAAGTGTTCACTGTTCTCTTAAAAAGAGCAGTGGTGGAGGTGTGCAGTTTGCATTTTTAATATACTGTTCCATTTATCCCTTTTTCTGAGTAAATTGCTGATTGTGCCAAATTTATGTAATGGCTTTTGTAATATGGATAAGAATTGCGATGGAACCAGTGCACCCGGTTTTCTCTGAAATCGATGGTCAAGGCAGAACATTAATCTCCAAATGAAAGGGCTGAACTATTTATTCACTTTGGAGGTTGGATCCTTTGTTCTTTCCCTTCATCTTTTTTGTTTTTTCCTCCAGATTCTAATTAGTTTTTGTAATTTTTAGATAAAGTCCATTATAATCATTGCAGTTTGTGCTTTAAATACTATGTGCTTTAAAGATGAAAGTGGGACCAATTTGTTTGTAAGAATTTCATTTTAGCTACTATAAGAATATTAGGAAGACATATGCAACTGGTGTTAGTTTCTAGAGGTCTTCTGGAAGTCACTTGTGTTCCTAGTTGATAAAAAGTAATTTAGAAGACTACTTTGCAGTAGTCCAGTAGTGGGCATTAAGCTCTGTCCCGGAAGAATGTGCTTATCACGAGGTGCATTCTAGAATGAGATCTTTTATTGGCATATAATTATGGCCATATGTCTCAGATTTTCTGAGAACTAATTTTAGATATTCTGTTGGTAAAACATGTAATTCTGCTTTTCAGTTTTGGAAATATAATCATTGTTCATATGTTATTCCCCAAATAGAAATCCTCTTTTATCCAAATAGATCATAAGAGCATTTATCCCTGACCAGGGTTGGAAACTGATATGGTATTACCTGTGTTTTTTCTTATTGTGTTTTGTTTCCCAGTTTTATTTTCCTTTAAAAATGAAAATACTGTGCCTTCCCTCCCTCCAGGAAGATTGGCAAATAATTCCTTTTATTTCCTGCTGCTGTGGAGTGATGAGATGTGCACTTTACTCTTGAAGACTCAGCAAAAAGCTTTTTACTTCCAGTATATCCAGAATAGATGACATTTGGGACTTAGGAAAATTTGCCAAGTAATCTTTGTTTTTATAGATATTAATGTTGACCCCAGTTTAATGTTATAAGAATAAGTCAACTTCGTGTTTGTTTATCTCCCCACCCCTAAAAAATCTGTGGCACAGCATATAAAAATGTACCTCAATAATGTTCTATTAAAAATGGGACAGGGGCCTTATGTTTTCATAATTTCCCAACAATGTGCCACCATACTTTGCCTCAAGGTAAGGGATTTAACATGCTAAAAAGTACTTCCCAGTCCCTCCCGCCCCCATGCTGTTCCTGACCCATAATACCCGAGTGTTTGTGCAATGTGTAGTGTGTGTGTATAAATATCTATCTAGCTAGCTAGCTATCTATATCTATATCTATATCTATATCTATATATATTCTTGAAATAGACATACCGTCAGGCATCATTCACAAGTAAATGGTGTACTGGCATCTCATTCATATTTCTGATACGTGAGGTATATGGTACTAATTACCTTTTCCTTGATGTTTGCCAAATTGAATAAAGGCATTGGTACGAAATTATAGAATGTAAAGAAAATGTTTTTGGCTTGAAAAATTAATAAATATTTTATGACATACCACAGTATACCCAAACCAGCACCCCGTCTGCTTTTCCTGTTCTTTCCCTCCTGCTCCCCGTCCCCACGTACTGTCCTGTGGGTGTGACAGTCTTGGTAGCATCATTCTACTTGCACTTCTGACAATTGGACGATTCTAGCATGGAAACAGGCTGAGATTAGTAGTACAGTAGTCACCAGTGTGCCACATTTGCATCAGTAAATGCAAAATATACATTTTATAAAGGACAAAACTTTGTGTTATGTTTTTATTTTCATTACATTGTATAATATTGTAAGATTATTGTATGTCCTAATTTGCATTATGAATGTTTTTTTCCTACATAAAGGCATAAATATAGCAACTTTGTATAAAGGTAGCTTATTAGATTTTTAATTTTTCCTTTTATAAAAGATTGTCTTAACAGTGGGACTACCATTGCCAAATTGTAAATGAAATATGAATTTTACCCCCTCTAGTTGATTTCTTTTATAAACATTCCATATTTCTCTAATAAAAGACAGAAGTGATACTGTACTATGCATAAATTATATTTTAATGCTGTTTCATAGCAGCATTTTAAAATTTTGATTTGCATTTTTCATACTGGCCAAACTTAACCACTGTTAATTAGAATAAAACTTTGTAACAATCCCATTTGCCCTCTGTCCCCCCACCCTCGTTCTCTCACTCTCCCTGTCAGTGCCAACTTCATACATTTTGTAGCATGGCAATAAACTATCACTTTTACACTGAGGCCGAGTGTGGCTTTTTGGAGGAAATGGGGAGGGGAGGGTTGTCCTCGAGCTGTCCTTTGCACATGACTCTTTTTACCATATAAGCCATGTCATTAAGCATGAGTTCTCGCATAGATGATGTAAATGTACTTTCTAAGGACAAGTGTGAATGTGCTTTTTAAGCTTAATTTTTGTCATGACAAATAACTAATTTTTTATCTTTGGAAAAATCAAAGAGTTCTTGAAGTACAATCAAACCTTTATTACCTGGAGTACCTAAAAAATAAGCTAATAATTGAATTTAGTTCAACAAGGGCTAAGCAACACACTTTTAAAATCTTCTTTTATTGTAGAGTATTGGTATAGTTTACTGTCCTAAAGAATATAATACGTATAACACATGGTTTCACCGTAGATGATTTAGGGTATTGCGATGCCTTAGTCTTGTCATTCTGGCATAAATATTCATGACTCGGTACCCAAGTTGACGACAAGCTGAGCTGACTTTGAGCATTCACGAAAAACTGCTTGGTTGGGAAGAGTCCCTCCAGAGTTCTCAGTGGCCGCTTTCCCTTGTTGCTGAAATTAGATTGCAATAAAACCCCAATAAAAGTTTGGTTGAATACCTATTTAAAGCTTTATTGTATTTATATTTCACATACCACTTGCACTTGAAACTTTATGGCAGACAATTTTATGACAACTTTATGACAATTATTTTATTTTATTATTATTTTTTTTTTGTACTCCACTTTATCGACCTCCGTAGAGTGCCGTGGCGTCACACAGCTCACAGCAACCTCCAACTCCTGGGCTCAGGCAATTCTCTTGCCTCTGCCTCCTGAGTAGCTGGGACTACAGGCGCCCGCCACAATGCCCGGCTATTTTTTTGTTGCAGTTTGGCCGGGACCAGGTTTGAACCCACCACCCTTGGTATATGGGGCCAGCACCCTACTCACTGAGCCACAGGTGCCGCCCGGGACTTTTATTTCTTAAGTCTCATATCACTGACTCCATTTTCTTTTTCTTTTATTGTATTTTTTTTTTTTTTTTTGAGACAGAGCCTCAAGCTGTCACCCTGCATAGAGTGCTGTGGCATCACAGCTCACAGCAACTTCCAACTCCTGGGCTCCAGCGAGTCTCCTACCTCCACCTCCTAAGTAGCTGGGACTACAGGCACCCGCCACAACGCCTGGCCTTTTTTCCTTGCAGCCGTCGTTGTTTGGCGGGGCCCGGGCTGGATTCGAACCCGCCAGCTCAGGTGTACATGGCTGGCACCTTAGCCCATTGAGCCACAGGCGCCGAGCCACTGACTCCATTTTCACAGTGAACATACATACTAAGTTGAAGATGATGTGTTTCACTGAAATGAAATTGTAGTAATTGAAAATCTCCCTGTTTTATCTGTGTGGTCATTCAAACTAGTAGTTCTCAGTTCTGGGAGCCCAGGCCTGTTTTTAGCCACTGAGTAACAGAGTAAAGCTTCATTGAGTATGGTTCAAGATAGACTCTTTTGTTTTTTCTTTTTTGAGACAGCCTCACTCTGTTGCTCTGGGTAGAGTGCCACGGCGCCATAAGCTGACAGCAACCTCAAACTCTAGGGCTCAAGTGATCCTCTCGCCTCAGCTTCCTGAGTAGCTGGGACTGCAGGTGCCCACCACATCGCCCAGCTAGTTTTCTATTTTTAGTAGAGACAGTGTCTTGCTCTTGCTCAGGCGATCCACCTGCCTCGGGCTCCCAGAGGCGCTGGGATTACAGGCACGAGGCACCTGAACTGGCCAAGATAGACACATTGAAACAAGGAAGGAGATAGACTCATCCACAGATGATGGGATGCTCGTTATGTATGTGGCAGAGACTGCTCCTTGGAGAACCAAAACCTCTTTGGATTATTTTCTTTGAAACTCTTTTAAGAATGGTAGCTCTTCATGTGTTCTTTTTATTTAACAAATGACCATGAACTAGGCCCTGTGTATGTCCTTGGCCTTAAAAAAATGTATAATTTGAGGCGGCCCCTGTGGCTCAAAGGAGTAGGGTGCTGGCCCCATATGCCGTGGTGGTGGGTTCAAACCCAGCCCCGGCCAAAAACAGCAAAAAAAAAAAAAAATATATATATATATATATATAATTTGGAGCAGCCCTTCTCAAGGGAACAAGCCCTTCTTCCCTGGAGAGAATCCAGCACAAGCTGTACACCGTATATGAGGAATTCTCTGATCCTGTGGGAATGGCACTAGCTGCACACTTGACCACAGATGAGAAAGTTTTGTCACTCCAGTTCCTCATGCAACTGGGGTGATAAAGGCACGCAAAGGGCTTCCCACTCAGCCTGAGGATGGAGGTTTTCAAGCCAGGCTTCTTAGAAGAGGCAGTGCCTGAGTTTTTTTGATGACAGCCTTGGTAGATGAGGGGAGGTGAAGATGTCTTCAGGAAGAGAGCAGGGGAGTCTCCCTGAGACTACAGCAGAGTGCAGAGGGGAGGCGGGGTGGGGTGGAGAAGGGAGCAGTGAGAGGTCAGTAGGGTGCTGAGTTTGTGTTTAAGGTGAAAGAACTTGAAGGGTGGTAGATGTTGGAGAAATGACAGTTTAGAAGATTACTCTGACAACGTGGAGGGTACAGTGAAGGGCACGGCGTAGACGTTGGAGAAATGACAGTTTAGAAAGATTGACCACGTGGAGGATACAGTGAAGGGCACGGCGTAGACGTTGGAGAAATGACAGTTTAGAAAGATTACTCTGACCACGTGGAGGGTACAGTGAAGGGCACGGCGTAGACGTTGGAGAAATGACAGTTTAGAAAGATTACTCTGACCACGTGGAGGGTACAGTGAAGGGCACGGCGTAGACATTGGAGAAATGACAGTTTAGAAAGATTACTCTGACCACGTGGAGGATACAGTGAAGGGCACGGCATTTGAGTAAGGCAGGGAGACCAGTCAGTAGCCTTTGTCAGAAATGGAGGCAAGACTTGATACACGCCTATGGGTATCATTAAAGGACCGTTCAGCTCAGTGCTGTGTGGCAAACCACCTTAAAACAGTGGCTGGCTCGGCACCTTTGGCTCAACGGGCTAAGGTGCCAGCCACGTACACCTGATTGGCGGCTTCGAATCCAGCCCGGCCCGCCAAACAACAATGACAGCTGCAACCAAAAAAAAAAAAAAAGTGGCCAGGTGTTGTGGCGGGCGCCTGTGGTCCCAGCTACTTAGGAGGCAGAGGCAGGAGACTCACTTGAACCCAGGAATTGGAGGTTGCTGTGAGCTGTGATGTCATGGCACTCTATCCAGGGTGACACCTTGAGGCTCTATCTCAAAAAAAAAGAAACAAAAATGGAGTGGCTTACAGCAGCAATCGGGGTGGGCAGGGCACAGCAGAGGTGGTTCATCTGGTGTCTACTCATGTGCTAGCTGGACGCCGGCTGCTTCACTCACATTTTGTGCCCCAGCTAGTGTGATTCAGACAGCCGGGGACTGGCTGGAGCAGCTCCTATCTGGAACTTCAGTTCTGGCTGTCACCCGGGTGCCTTAGTTTTCTTCCACGTAGTCTTGTCTTTCTTCAGTGGTCTTTTACATGTCAGCTTATGGCTCCCAAGGGCACAAAAGTAGAAGCTGCTAGGCTTTCTTGAGACCTAACCCCAGAATTGGCATAATGTTACTTCTGCTTTACTCTGTTAAATTATGAACGTCAAAGGTGTAGGTTATCCTGGGCCACCAGTGTAACAGAGTGCCTCAAGGAAAAACAATCAGTACCTCGGACTGACAAAGGGAAGGAGAGCAGGGGCAGGATCAAGGATGACCTCTGGCTTTCTGGCTTAGGTGGCTAGACAGTTGGTGGTGCCAAGATCTGCGGGTTATAGGTACGGAGAGAAGCGTGTGAGTCCCAATGGGGACCGACTTCACGGTCTGTGGGCTATCTGTAGAGTCCAGCTGTCCGGTACGTTGCTGGCTGGGTAGTTGATTTCTGGCTTTCTGTCAACAACAACGTCCTCAACAAAGCTGAGTGATCTTTTTAAAGACATTATAAATGTGGGCGGCGCCTGTGGCTCAAAGGAGTAGGGCACCGGCCCCATATGCCGGAGGTGGTGGGTTCAAACCCAGCCCCAGCCAAAAAAACTGCAAAAAAAAAATAATTTTTTTTAAAAAGACGTTATAAATGACAGCCTTTCAGGATACCTTATTTTATCATGATATTTCCTACAACTGTACAAGACAAAGTTCCATGCAAACTAGCCAGGCCCAAAGTACAGAAATTTCAAAGTACGGTTATTTCTATCATCCGTCCTATGCACAGAGTATTTCTTATTATGTGCCAGGCACTGTTCAAATACCTGATAAATGGACATTATTAGAACTCTTGGGAAAAGCGCATACATTTTTTATTCTCTCCACACCCAAATTAGGCATTTAAGTAGCTTTTTAGCCCTCTCACACCTAACACATCCTTTTTATAACAAATACTTTGTAAACTGCCATTAAGCTCTTCAAATGAAAGCTGCTGCTAATACAACCTACCCACATTTGTCGTTTCAAAAAATAATTAATACTCGGCTCAGCGCCTGTGGCTCAACGGGCTAAGGTGCCAGCCACGTACACCTGAGCTGGCGGGTTCGAATCCAGCCTGGTCCCACCAAACAACAATGACGGCTGCAACCAAAAAATGGCCGGGTGTTGTGGCGGGCGCCTGTAATCCCAGCTACTTGGGAGGCGGAGGCAAGAGACTCGCTTGAGCCCAGGAACTGGAGGTTGCTGTGAGCTGTGATGCCACAGCACTCTATCCAGGGTGACAGCTTGAGGCTGTCTCAAAAAAAAAAAAAATTAATACAATGCCTAGTAATATAAAGAAAAGATAATGGGAAATTATAATAAAAACATAAGTAGTTGTGTTCAACGACTTAATTAAAGAATTTTGGGCTTGGCGCCTGTGGCTCAATGGGCTAGGGCACCAGCCATGTACACCCGAGTTGGCGGGTTCGAATCCAGCCCAGGCCCGCCAAACAACAATGACGGCTGCAACCAAAATATGGCCAGGCGTTGTGGAGAGGAATTGGAGATTGCTGTGATCTGTGATGCCACAGCACTCTATCCAGGGTGACAGCTTGAGGCTCTGTCTCAAAAAAAAAGAATTTTGGATATCATATTGGTGACTCCTGTGTCATAAACAGTATTGACTCCAATAATATGATTTTTTCCAAAATGTTTGAATAACTCAATAAAGTTCTCACAACAATAAACTATAATCTGTTCTCTCTCTATATATACCTCATTTGCATGTCTAGAAGTTTGATATTAAAACTTTTGAAAGGCCTGCATCCATGTAAACATTAGGTTCTAGGCTCATCATATAATAAACGGGTTATTCACCTCTGTGAGTGAAAAAAACCTGTGTGAAAACCTGTGAAAGTCACATATGATGTTTTTATTTTTTGTCTTTGCTGCTTTGGGTTTTTTGGGTTTTTTTGCGATAGAACCTCACTCTGTTGCCTCAGGTTACAGTGCCACCACATTGGCCTGGCCTGGCTGACAGCAATCTCAACCTGGGTTCTAGTGATCCTGCCTCAGTCTCTGGAGTGGCTAGGACTACAGGTGCCTGCCACAATGCTTGGCTAATCTGTTTTTTAGTAGAGCTAGGTCTTTTTCTTGCTCAGGCTGGTCTCTTTTTTATTTTATTTATTTATTATTATTATTTTTTTGAGACAGAATGTCACTATGTTGCCCTCGGGAGAGTGCTGTGGCATCACAGCTAAGAGCAATCTCAAACTCTTGGGCTTAAGCGATTCTCTTGCCTAAGCCTCCCAAATAGCTGGAAGTACAGGCGCACACGACTATACTCGACTTCTGTTTTTCTCTTTTTCTTTTGTAGTAGTTGTCGTTGTTTATCTGACCCTTGCTGGGTTTGAACCCACCAGCCTGGGTGAATGTGGCTGGTGCCCTACCCACAGACCTACTGGCACCGCCCTCTCAGGCTGGTCTTGATCTCCTGAGTTCAAGAGATCCTCCCACCTCGGCCCCCTAGAGTTGCTAGAATTACAGGCATGAGCCACAGTACCTGGCCATCAAAGAACAGTGTGGAATAAGTTTTTGTTGTGAAGGACACTCCATGTGCTGAATACCCATGGTTCCACCTCTCACACTGTCACAAACTATACTGGTGGTTCTCAATTATTTTTTTTTTAAATAATTTTATTAAATCATAATTGTGTACATTGGTGCAATCATAGGGCAGAATGTGCACCGTAGGTGTGATCCCACTAATTGCCCTCCCTCCACCCATCCTCCGCTCTCCCCTCCCCTCCCTTTCCCTTTTCCCTGTATTCTTGTTCTATAATTGGGTTTTAGCCTTCATATGAAAGCTATAAATTAGCTTCATATTAGGGCTGAGTACTCTTTTTCTCCTTTTATGAAGTAACTCATTCTGCTCCAGATACACCTGCCCTCAAATCTTTTAAGCCTCATTGCCAGCCTTCTGCCACCAGTTTTACCTGAGATGTCCATCTTGGTACTTCTGTTTGATTGTTTCCTGCCTTCTCAGAAACCGTTCAAAGGCTTTCATTTTCTACTCTCAGAAATAACACTTCTGATTACAGGCCCAGGTCTTTTTCACTCAAACAACCTTGCTACCATTTCTCACATAGTACTTTTTCTTTCCTTCCTGCCAGGTCTTGGCTGGCACCTTGCCGTCACGACACCCCATTTTTAATTTTTTTATTTTTTATTTATTTATTTTATTGTTGGGGATTCATTGAGGGTACAAGAAACCATGTTACACTGGTTGCATTTGTTAGGAAAAGACCCTCTTACAATCGTGTTTTGCCAGGGCCTCCATATACCATCCCTATTGTGAACCACTGGATCTAGAAGCTCGCTGAGAAACAGAATCAACGAATGTCAACAACATAATCCCAAGCAATGTATTGCTTGAATAGTGGTAAATTCTTTCCATAGAAATTTGGAATTTTGGCTCGGTGCCTGTGGTTCAATGGGCTAAGGTGCCAGCCACGTACACCTGAGCTGGCGGGTTCGAATCCAGCCTGGACCCGCCAAACAACAATGACGGCTGCAACCAAAAAATGGCCGGGCGTTGTGGTGGGCGGCTGTAGTCCCAGCTACTTGGGAGGCAGAGGCAGGAGACTCGCTTGAGCCCAGGAATTGGAGGTTGCTGTGAGCTGTGATGCCACAGCACTCTATCCAGGGTGACAGCTTGAGGCTCTGTCTCAAAAAAAAAGAAACTTGGAATTTTGACTTGTGCAGTGCTTTAATAATTACAAAGTACTTTCATGAACTTTTCATTAGCTTACCTTAAAGATGATCTTGACCTTCATCTCTTAAGACTTGAGTGTCCCTTTGTTGGCAAACCACCAAATGTTGGAATTGTGCATAACATCTGGGTATTAAGTTTTCAATCTTCTCTCGAGGGTCTACGTGGACCCCTGACTCTATGTGACTGCTGACTCCTGATCCCTTACCCTATTTCCCTCCCCAGGTGTTCTCAGCTTTTCTGAGTAAAGTTGACAAGTTCACAAGTCTCTTCTAGTGGTGATTTGCCACTTCAGCTAGTTATCTCAGTACAAATCATGATGCCACCCTGGCCCCCAAACCACCTCTGGTCATCAAATAACAGTTTGCTATGGTGCTTTGGTTCAGTGTCACACCAAGAACATCCAGCCTTGGCTACAAGGCTTAACAAAGCTGACCGGAAGATTGGAGATAGAATAATAAAAACAATAGCTGAGATAAACTGAGTGCTCACTATGGGACAGGCTCTGTCCTAAGCAATTTAGTCTTTGGGACAGTTGAGTAAGAGAGGAATTATTATCTCCCATTTTATACACTAGGAAATCAAGGCACAAAGAGGTGATATAACTGGACTCTGGCGCCAATTAAAGCCAATTCATACTGAAGAAGAGGGAGGAAGAGACAGGAGCACAAAAAGGAGAGAGTCACAAAGTCGGAAGGCAAGGAGAGGGGTTCGCAAAGCGGCCGGGGAGTGGCTCTCTCATGTAATCTGAACACTCTGCGAGGCAGAGGTGGGAGAACCCCTTGAACCCAGGAGTTGGAGACCAACCTGAGCAAGAGCAAAACTCCGTCTCTACAAAAGATAGAGCATCTAGCTGGGTATTGCAGTGATCATCTGTAATCCCAGCTACTTAGGAGCCCGAGGCAGGAGGATCGCTTGAGCCCAAGAATTTGAGGTTGCTGTGAGCTAGGCTGACAACACAGTACTCTGGGCAGCAGTGAGACTGTCTCAAAAAACAAAACAAAAAAACGGAGAGAAGCAAAGAGAAAGAGGCAGAGAGGAGTTGAACAAGGAGAAAGTCAAAATATCACACACAAATGTATTCCCAAAGTTTCACCACCTCCTCAGAGCCTCTAAACCAGGCATCCTCAAACTTTTTAAACAGGGAGCCAGTTCACTGTCCCTCAGACTGTTGGAGGGCCAGAGTATAGTTAAAAAAAAAACAGCTGTGAACCAATTCCTATGCACACTGCACATATCTTATTGTGAAGTAAAAAACAAAAACGGGAAAAAATACAATTCACACCAACTCATGTGGCCTGCGGGCTGTAGTTTGAGCACCCCTGCAGTCTAAACCATCTAATCCACATTGTTATAAAATTTATAAATAGCTAAAAAGACATGTTTTTGGTAAACCAGCAAGTTGATCATCTCTGAAATGCCCATCAATGAATTTATTTAATGAGCCTATGGAACCCACCCAAGATTACAAAACTAGGATATAAAAGAGCGGAAATTCAAGCTCATGTAGCCTCAGTCTAGAACCTGAGCTTGGGGTGTCAGAGAGGCATTAAAGGAGGAGATGGCAGGAAAGGAGGAAGCATTAAGAGATGCAATGGAGGGAGGCTCCTGTGGCTCAGCGAGCAGGGCGCCGGCCCCATATACCGAAGGTGGCGGGTTCAAGCCTGGCCTCGGCCGAACTGCAAAACAAAAAAATAGCCGGGCGCTGTGGCGGGCGCCTGTAGTCCCAGCTACTCGGGAGGCT